>OZ020277.1:9705912-9708412 GCA_963971205.1 Aethes cnicana
TGTTTCTGCAACCGTGTGCTTCGCTTCTTAAGGCCAGTGACTTTTATTTTACTATATACCGGGAGTGCTGAGTGATAACATTTTATTTTTATTTGTAAATACATTTTGTAATTTTAAAACACTTTTATTTTATTTTTAATTCCACGGCGAGCTAGCCGGGTCACAATATTCATTTAAATTGCATGATGTAAAGGGCAATAATAAAGGTCATGAAATGCTCAAGGTAACTATCGTATTTAAAATGATAAGGATTAATACTATATACCTCTAAATAGCTTTCCAAATAGCACACATAAGACGGGAACATTTTTTTAGTAATTAAAATGGGCATAGTGAGCTATCCTTAGAAGATAGACCTATACCATCGCGGACTTTTCTGTAGACCTATATAAGAGGAACAATTCCTCCATACATTGTTTTGTTATAACTCAAAGGGATTAGGCAGCGTTTTCCATGAAAGCTCTCCGCCGGCTTGATTTTCTCCGCCATCTTGAACTAACATCGTCATATTTCATCTAATATACGAAAAACTATAAAAAAATATATAATTAAAACCTTCCCCAAGAACCATTCTATATATAAATGAAAACTGCATTAAAATCCGTTCAGTTTTATAATGTGTAAGTGATATAACGTTCTCCCGGTCGACCCGACCCGCCCGCGCGTGTCGATATGTCCACAGCATATACGTAGCCGGCGGCGACGACGCGACTTCTCTCCGAGCGCGCGTCGTGTGTGAGGATTGAGAGAGCGCAGCGCGCCGCCGGGGACGAAATAACAACCATCACATCACCGCGGGGCCGCCGGGCGCGCGGTGAACAAACAGCGGGGCGTTCTTCGGCGCCGACACTGCTGCAGTGTCGTCGATGGAAGAATTCTACCGGTATTTATAAAATGTTTGAATTTTTTTTTTTTAACATTTTCGAAATTTGTATTTTGACGCATGAGACGCGATTTGGCATTCGATGCTGCCGCGTGTGCTGACTTTATCATGTATACACAAAGTGACCGTTGTCGCGTCGCTCTCAAATGGGATGACTTTTATCGATAAAACGTCCGTTTGTTGATAAATCGAATCCGGTGTGGCGCGCGACGGTTGACAAGATTGCACTTGCAATTCTACTATACTCATGTATGAGAGCCTCTGCCACGTTTTGTGCCCACGTCAGCGTTTCGCCGACGTCGTCGGGTCGATGTCAGTATGTCTGACTCTTCCCAACGCAACGGCGGTCGACTCGCGACGCGGGCTCTGCTTGGCTAGGCGACGTTTGGTGGGTTACATCAATAAACGCGCTCTCCGACGCCGGGTGTTCTAATTTTGTGCTGAATACGATCATGTCAATTGAAAATTTGTTTAACATCTCATCGGATGTGTCGTGATACTATTCTGCCTGGTTAGGTTTCTAACGAACGTTCAATATGGGCGCGCGATGTATATTTTATATGTATGTCGCGCTTCTCGCGTGAGTCACGTCACACGTAACTCACTCACCTGGAAAATGGGTTCCATTCCATTCTCAAAAATACGGCACGTCCCGCCCGATCGGTCCATCCGTTTCGTGCGGGGCGTAACGTCAGTGTACAGTCTCACACACACCACCGGTGTTGTGGACTGTGCGGCGCGTTCACAAAGTTCGAAAACAATTTTGGAACAGCTCCCTGGTTGATCCTGCCAGTAGTTATATGCTTGTCTCAAAGATTAAGCCATGCATGTCTCAGTGCAAGCCGTATTAAGGCGATACCGCGAATGGCTCAATATATCAGTTTTGGTTCCTTAGATCTTACTCAGTTACTTGGATAACTGTGGTAATTCTAGAGCTAATACATGCAATCAGAACTCTGACCAGTGATGGGATGAGTGCTTTTATTAGATCAAAACCAATCGGCGGAGAGCCTCGCGTCCGAAGTCGTAACATTTTGATGAATCTGGATAACTTTTGCAGATCGCACGGTCCAGTACCGGCGACGCATCTTTCAAATGTCTGCCTTATCAACTTTCGATGGTAGTTTCTGCGACTACCATGGTTGTCACGGGTAACGGGGAATCAGGGTTCGATTCCGGAGAGGGAGCCTGAGAAACGGCTACCACATCCAAGGAAGGCAGCAGGCGCGCAAATTACCCACTCCCGGCACGGGGAGGTAGTGACGAAAAATAACGATACGGGACTCTTACGAGGCCTCGTAATCGGAATGAGTACACTTTAAATATTTTAACGAGGAACAATTGGAGGGCAAGTCTGGTGCCAGCAGCCGCGGTAACTCCAGCTCCAATAGCGTATACTAAAATTGTTGCGGTTAAAAAGCTCGTAGTTGCATTTGTGCTGCGCGCTGTCGGTGCACCGCATCCGCGGTGATACTGACACGTTTGCGGAGCATATCGTCGGTGAGCCGGCGGTAAAACGCCGGTTCAATATCAAAATCCTATCGCGATGCTCTTCAGTGAGTGTCGAGGTGGGCCGACAATTTTACTTTGAACAAATTAGAGTGCTCAAAGCGGGCT
>OZ020277.1:9715912-9718412 GCA_963971205.1 Aethes cnicana
AAACAAAAACAACGTTAATATAATTATTTCAATAGATATCTCGTAAAATCACATATTGATATATGCACGTTGGCGATTCACTTGGAAAGTTGTTTGAATTTGATAATAGATGGCGCCAGTGTCGCCTATAAACTTTTTTGTTTTTTGCCGTTTCTTACTCTAGTAGCTATGTTATACCATCGTATTATTTTCTTAACCATTATAATATAATTACGTACACATATTTTCAATGACAATGGTGCGAATTAAACACTTTGCTTTATATAACGGACGACACATCGATCACCGAGGTTAAGCAACGTCAGAGAATGCCTGCAGTTGGATGGGTGACCGCTCTCTTTTCTCTTCTTTTCGATATTTTTTTTTCTTCCCTTTTCATTCATTTATATAAATTAACCATTGCGACTGTTATATACTTACAGAAAAATAATATTTCTTACCTATCTTATATTATTTTTTTCGTACTTCTTTTATTATTTTTTCTCCCGCTAGTAGGTACTTCCAGCTGGTGGTCGGCGTTTTCTTTCAAAGTTCACACACACGACTATTATCATAGGTATGTGTATAATATGTTCCGTCCGATGATGTTTTCGTTTCAATTGGGAATGAGATGTGAACATGTAATAAACAATAATAATAATATTAAAACAACAAAAGAAAATATTTATACCAGCGCCATCTATCATGAACTTTACACATACTCATTTGTGTTGTGTCTACATCATATAATTAATTAATAATACAGCTAAAACATAACTGATAGTGTAGAGGATGGTTTTAAAATAAACACGAATCGATTAAGCGCGCCATTGTTATTGAACTTATTTTGCGCGCGGAATTTTTCATTTTTCGATAACTCCCAAGATATTGTAGCACGGCATTAACCTCCGTGCTGCATTATTGGCCGGCGCTTACATTCAAATTCTAAATTAAAAATTGATAGTAGTTGTCATTTGTTTTTTTGACTTTGACGGTGTCATTCGGCTTCTGACTTGAAATGGAAAGCGTGAATATTTAATTGCGCACTATATTATTACTATTTTATCTTGTACATAGGGCTGCCTCTTATGCAGGTATGTATAGTTCATATTGTACATATAGTTTAAAAATTGTAAAACCTAGTCCAAGTTTTATTTAGTCGTCACTGGCCTCGACGCTAAGTAGGGCTCGGACTGGGTGCTGGGCTATGTTGCAGCATGTTATTTGTTTTCAGCCCTTACCTGCACCCTTTCCTGTCTCCTTCCTTCATTGGCCTTGCTTCTGTGGGCTACACCTGAACCCCACGGTCCGCTTCGAGGCCCTCCCCGCTTCTGTCCTTGAATTTTCCTGTTTCTGCAACCGTGTGCTTCGCTTCTTAAGGCCAGTGACTTTTATTTTACTATATACCGGGAGTGCTGAGTGATAACATTTTATTTTTATTTGTAAATACATTTTGTAATTTTAAAACACTTTTATTTTATTTTTAATTCCACGGCGAGCTAGCCGGGTCACAATATTCATTTAAATTGCATGATGTAAAGGGCAATAATAAAGGTCATGAAATGCTCAAGGTAACTATCGTATTTAAAATGATAAGGATTAATACTATATACCTCTAAATAGCTTTCCAAATAGCACACATAAGACGGGAACATTTTTTTAGTAATTAAAATGGGCATAGTGAGCTATCCTTAGAAGATAGACCTATACCATCGCGGACTTTTCTGTAGACCTATATAAGAGGAACAATTCCTCCATACATTGTTTTGTTATAACTCAAAGGGATTAGGCAGCGTTTTCCATGAAAGCTCTCCGCCGGCTTGATTTTCTCCGCCATCTTGAACTAACATCGTCATATTTCATCTAATATACGAAAAACTATAAAAAAATATATAATTAAAACCTTCCCCAAGAACCATTCTATATATAAATGAAAACTGCATTAAAATCCGTTCAGTTTTATAATGTGTAAGTGATATAACGTTCTCCCGGTCGACCCGACCCGCCCGCGCGTGTCGATATGTCCACAGCATATACGTAGCCGGCGGCGACGACGCGACTTCTCTCCGAGCGCGCGTCGTGTGTGAGGATTGAGAGAGCGCAGCGCGCCGCCGGGGACGAAATAACAACCATCACATCACCGCGGGGCCGCCGGGCGCGCGGTGAACAAACAGCGGGGCGTTCTTCGGCGCCGACACTGCTGCAGTGTCGTCGATGGAAGAATTCTACCGGTATTTATAAAATGTTTGAATTTTTTTTTTTTAACATTTTCGAAATTTGTATTTTGACGCATGAGACGCGATTTGGCATTCGATGCTGCCGCGTGTGCTGACTTTATCATGTATACACAAAGTGACCGTTGTCGCGTCGCTCTCAAATGGGATGACTTTTATCGATAAAACGTCCGTTTGTTGATAAATCGAATCCGGTGTGGCGCGCGACGGTTGACAAGATTGCACTTGCAATTCTACTATACTCATGTATGAGAGCCTCTGCCACGTTTTGTGCCCACGTCAGCGTT
>OZ020277.1:9736543-9741543 GCA_963971205.1 Aethes cnicana
TCATTCAATCGGTAGTAGCGACGGGCGGTGTGTACAAAGGGCAGGGACGTAATCAACGCGAGCTTATGACTCGCGCTTACTAGGAATTCCTCGTTTATGGGGGATAATTGCAAACCCCAATCCCCAGCACGAAGGAGTTTCAACGGGTTGCCCGGGCCTCTAGGCCAAGGAGAACATGCTGATTCCTTCAGTGTAGCGCGCGTGCGGCCCAGGACATCTAAGGGCATCACAGACCTGTTATTGCTCAATCTCGTGCGGCTCGAAACCGCCGGTCCCTCTAAGAAGAATTTTAATACGTCGCCAGTGAGTTGCGCGACCGCGAACGGCCGCGCGCACCTAAATGACGACGCCTATTTAGCAGGCTAGAGTCTCGTTCGTTACCGGAATTAACCAGACAAATCGCTCCACCAACTAAGAACGGCCATGCACCACCACCCACCGAATCAAGAAAGAGCTGTTAATCTGTCAATCCTTCCGGTGTCCGGGCCTGGTGAGATTTCCCGTGTTGAGTCAAATTAAGCCGCAGGCTCCACTCCTGGTGGTGCCCTTCCGTCAATTCCTTTAAGTTTCAGCTTTGCAACCATACTCCCCCCGGAGTCCAAAATCTTTGGTTTCCCGGAAGCTGCCCGCCGAGCCATTGTAGTAACGTCGGCGGATCGCTAGATGACATATTTACGGTTAGAACTAGGGCGGTATCTAATCGCCTTCGAACCTCTAACTTTCGTTCTTGATTGATGAAAACACCTTTGGCAAATGCTTTCGCTGATGTTCGTCTTGCGACGATCCAAGAATTTCACCTCTAACGTCGCAATACGAATGCCCCCAGTTATCCCTATTAATCATTACCTCGGAGTTCTGAAAACCAACAAAATAGAACCGAGATCATATTCTATTATTCCATGCACGAAATATTCAAGCAGCATTTTGAGCCCGCTTTGAGCACTCTAATTTGTTCAAAGTAAAATTGTCGGCCCACCTCGACACTCACTGAAGAGCATCGCGATAGGATTTTGATATTGAACCGGCGTTTTACCGCCGGCTCACCGACGATATGCTCCGCAAACGTGTCAGTATCACCGCGGATGCGGTGCACCGACAGCGCGCAGCACAAATGCAACTACGAGCTTTTTAACCGCAACAATTTTAGTATACGCTATTGGAGCTGGAGTTACCGCGGCTGCTGGCACCAGACTTGCCCTCCAATTGTTCCTCGTTAAAATATTTAAAGTGTACTCATTCCGATTACGAGGCCTCGTAAGAGTCCCGTATCGTTATTTTTCGTCACTACCTCCCCGTGCCGGGAGTGGGTAATTTGCGCGCCTGCTGCCTTCCTTGGATGTGGTAGCCGTTTCTCAGGCTCCCTCTCCGGAATCGAACCCTGATTCCCCGTTACCCGTGACAACCATGGTAGTCGCAGAAACTACCATCGAAAGTTGATAAGGCAGACATTTGAAAGATGCGTCGCCGGTACTGGACCGTGCGATCTGCAAAAGTTATCCAGATTCATCAAAATGTTACGACTTCGGACGCGAGGCCCTCCGCCGATTGGTTTTGATCTAATAAAAGCACTCATCCCATCACTGGTCAGAGTTCTGATTGCATGTATTAGCTCTAGAATTACCACAGTTATCCAAGTAACTGAGTAAGATCTAAGGAACCAAAACTGATATATTGAGCCATTCGCGGTATCGCCTTAATACGGCTTGCACTGAGACATGCATGGCTTAATCTTTGAGACAAGCATATAACTACTGGCAGGATCAACCAGGGAGCTGTTCCAAAATTGTTTTCGAACTTTGTGAACGCGCCGCACAGTCCACAACACCGGTGGTGTGTGTGAGACTGTACACTGACGTTACGCCCCGCACGAAACGGATGGACCGATCGGGCGGGACGTGCCGTATTTTTGAGAATGGAATGGAACCCATTTTCCAGGTGAGTGAGTTACGTGTGACGTGACTCACGCGAGAAGCGCGACATACATATAAAATATACATCGCGCGCCCATATTGAACGTTCGTTAGAAACCTAACCAGGCAGAATAGTATCACGACACATCCGATGAGATGTTAAACAAATTTTCAATTGACATGATCGTATTCAGCACAAAATTAGAACACCCGGCGTCGGAGAGCGCGTTTATTGATGTAACCCACCAAACGTCGCCTAGCCAAGCAGAGCCCGCGTCGCGAGTCGACCGCCGTTGCGTTGGGAAGAGTCAGACATACTGACATCGACCCGACGACGTCGGCGAAACGCTGACGTGGGCACAAAACGTGGCAGAGGCTCTCATACATGAGTATAGTAGAATTGCAAGTGCAATCTTGTCAACCGTCGCGCGCCACACCGGATTCGATTTATCAACAAACGGACGTTTTATCGATAAAAGTCATCCCATTTGAGAGCGACGCGACAACGGTCACTTTGTGTATACATGATAAAGTCAGCACACGCGGCAGCATCGAATGCCAAATCGCGTCTCATGCGTCAAAATACAAATTTCGAAAATGTTAAAAAAAAAAAATTCAAACATTTTATAAATACCGGTAGAATTCTTCCATCGACGACACTGCAGCAGTGTCGGCGCCGAAGAACGCCCCGCTGTTTGTTCACCGCGCGCCCGGCGGCCCCGCGGTGATGTGATGGTTGTTATTTCGTCCCCGGCGGCGCGCTGCGCTCTCTCAATCCTCACACACGACGCGCGCTCGGAGAGAAGTCGCGTCGTCGCCGCCGGCTACGTATATGCTGTGGACATATCGACACGCGCGGGCGGGTCGGGTCGACCGGGAGAACGTTATATCACTTACACATTATAAAACTGAACGGATTTTAATGCAGTTTTCATTTATATATAGAATGGTTCTTGGGGAAGGTTTTAATTATATATTTTTTTATAGTTTTTCGTATATTAGATGAAATATGACGATGTTAGTTCAAGATGGCGGAGAAAATCAAGCCGGCGGAGAGCTTTCATGGAAAACGCTGCCTAATCCCTTTGAGTTATAACAAAACAATGTATGGAGGAATTGTTCCTCTTATATAGGTCTACAGAAAAGTCCGCGATGGTATAGGTCTATCTTCTAAGGATAGCTCACTATGCCCATTTTAATTACTAAAAAAATGTTCCCGTCTTATGTGTGCTATTTGGAAAGCTATTTAGAGGTATATAGTATTAATCCTTATCATTTTAAATACGATAGTTACCTTGAGCATTTCATGACCTTTATTATTGCCCTTTACATCATGCAATTTAAATGAATATTGTGACCCGGCTAGCTCGCCGTGGAATTAAAAATAAAATAAAAGTGTTTTAAAATTACAAAATGTATTTACAAATAAAAATAAAATGTTATCACTCAGCACTCCCGGTATATAGTAAAATAAAAGTCACTGGCCTTGAGAAGCGAAGCACACGGTTGCAGAAACAGGAAAATTCAAGGACAGAAGCGGGGAGGGCCTCGAAGCGGACCGTGGGGTTCAGGTGTAGCCCACAGAAGCAAGGCCAATGAAGGAAGGAGACAGGAAAGGGTGCAGGTAAGGGCTGAAAACAAATAACATGCTGCAACATAGCCCAGCACCCAGTCCGAGCCCTACTTAGCGTCGAGGCCAGTGACGACTAAATAAAACTTGGACTAGGTTTTACAATTTTTAAACTATATGTACAATATGAACTATACATACCTGCATAAGAGGCAGCCCTATGTACAAGATAAAATAGTAATAATATAGTGCGCAATTAAATATTCACGCTTTCCATTTCAAGTCAGAAGCCGAATGACACCGTCAAAGTCAAAAAAACAAATGACAACTACTATCAATTTTTAATTTAGAATTTGAATGTAAGCGCCGGCCAATAATGCAGCACGGAGGTTAATGCCGTGCTACAATATCTTGGGAGTTATCGAAAAATGAAAAATTCCGCGCGCAAAATAAGTTCAATAACAATGGCGCGCTTAATCGATTCGTGTTTATTTTAAAACCATCCTCTACACTATCAGTTATGTTTTAGCTGTATTATTAATTAATTATATGATGTAGACACAACACAAATGAGTATGTGTAAAGTTCATGATAGATGGCGCTGGTATAAATATTTTCTTTTGTTGTTTTAATATTATTATTATTGTTTATTACATGTTCACATCTCATTCCCAATTGAAACGAAAACATCATCGGACGGAACATATTATACACATACCTATGATAATAGTCGTGTGTGTGAACTTTGAAAGAAAACGCCGACCACCAGCTGGAAGTACCTACTAGCGGGAGAAAAAATAATAAAAGAAGTACGAAAAAAATAATATAAGATAGGTAAGAAATATTATTTTTCTGTAAGTATATAACAGTCGCAATGGTTAATTTATATAAATGAATGAAAAGGGAAGAAAAAAAAATATCGAAAAGAAGAGAAAAGAGAGCGGTCACCCATCCAACTGCAGGCATTCTCTGACGTTGCTTAACCTCGGTGATCGATGTGTCGTCCGTTATATAAAGCAAAGTGTTTAATTCGCACCATTGTCATTGAAAATATGTGTACGTAATTATATTATAATGGTTAAGAAAATAATACGATGGTATAACATAGCTACTAGAGTAAGAAACGGCAAAAAACAAAAAAGTTTATAGGCGACACTGGCGCCATCTATTATCAAATTCAAACAACTTTCCAAGTGAATCGCCAACGTGCATATATCAATATGTGATTTTACGAGATATCTATTGAAATAATTATATTAACGTTGTTTTTGTTTGATATAATTCGCAATGTAATAAATGATTACACAAAGCATTCGGGTCATTTGAGGCGAATAAATTTGACGTGATCTCACAAAGCGCCACCGGCAGCGCCGCGGGCGGGTGACGAACTAATCCTACATCGCGCTATCGAAGTTTTTAAGGTCGATCGGTATATATGGAAATATTCGAGGATTGCTAATTGGACTTCGGTCCCCAGTCGTGACTGGTTCATAGCTGGTTATAGAGTATGTATGTATGTA
>OZ020277.1:9746543-9751543 GCA_963971205.1 Aethes cnicana
GCGGGATTCAGTGCTGGGCATATTCCTGTTCGCTCGCCGCTACTAAGGAAATCCTGGTTAGTTTCTTTTCCTCCGCTTACTAATATGCTTAAATTCGGCGGGTGATCCTCCCTGATCTGAGGCCAACGATAAAAATTGGAGGCAGACGCGATATCCGGTCAGCGCTACGACGCAGACGACGGCGCGCAATGCGGCGGCGACGGCGTCGATGCGCTCTTCGGACGTCGAGTCCGCCTACGGCGGCGTTAACAGTGCGCATCAAACAACGCAAAGATACGTTCATGGACGCACACAACACTATAACACATAAACAGTGCCATATATCACAGTGTGTGCGCGCGCGCATGCAAATCGTAGCGTGCATTAAGATGCGCAACGCAAACAAATACATAAGCGAGTTATATATTGTTGTTGTGAACATTTTTAAACGAACGTTAGCAATCGTGACGACGCAAGACGTCGTCACAAACGCGAACGAACAGTCATCAGCGTCGCACATCGGCGAGCAATGTGACAATAATAGTTTATATTTATGCAGCCGGCCCTCAGACAGGAGTGGTCCTGGATGTGTCTCCACGGACCGCAATGTGCGTTCGAAATGTCGATGTTCAAATGTGTCCTGCAGTTCACACTATGACGCGCAGTTAACTGCGTTCTTCATCGACCCGCGAGCCAAGTGATCCACCGTCCAGGGTAATGGTTTGTGTCGTTTGCAAACAAACTGTTACTCTTTTACTTCGAATGAAAAATGTTTTTTTCTTTGTGACTAAAAGAAAAAGTGAAAAAAAAAAATACCCGCATTGATCGGTGTCGTATCGCACACGGTTGACGCTTCGAGACTATGAAAGAAACGGCCACGCGAGCGCGCTACGGGCGCGGAGTTCAGCCTTTTCTTTGCGCGAAAGCGAGACCGGTGTAACTTGCATGAGTCTCCTTCGAAGCGACGCGAGCTCCGACCGATCGACAGATCGACCGAAGACCCGTCCGTGTGCGCGTGCGACGTTTAGTGACGGATTATTTTTGCGTCATTGCCCGTGAGAAGATCACGCACAACGAAACACGTTAATGATCCTTCCGCAGGTTCCCCTACGGAAACCTTGTTACGACTTTTACTTCCTCTAAATGATCAAGTTTGGTCAACTTCCCAGCAACGCCGACGGCCGTGAAGCCACCGCGTGTCGGTCCGAAGACCTCACTAAATCATTCAATCGGTAGTAGCGACGGGCGGTGTGTACAAAGGGCAGGGACGTAATCAACGCGAGCTTATGACTCGCGCTTACTAGGAATTCCTCGTTTATGGGGGATAATTGCAAACCCCAATCCCCAGCACGAAGGAGTTTCAACGGGTTGCCCGGGCCTCTAGGCCAAGGAGAACATGCTGATTCCTTCAGTGTAGCGCGCGTGCGGCCCAGGACATCTAAGGGCATCACAGACCTGTTATTGCTCAATCTCGTGCGGCTCGAAACCGCCGGTCCCTCTAAGAAGAATTTTAATACGTCGCCAGTGAGTTGCGCGACCGCGAACGGCCGCGCGCACCTAAATGACGACGCCTATTTAGCAGGCTAGAGTCTCGTTCGTTACCGGAATTAACCAGACAAATCGCTCCACCAACTAAGAACGGCCATGCACCACCACCCACCGAATCAAGAAAGAGCTGTTAATCTGTCAATCCTTCCGGTGTCCGGGCCTGGTGAGATTTCCCGTGTTGAGTCAAATTAAGCCGCAGGCTCCACTCCTGGTGGTGCCCTTCCGTCAATTCCTTTAAGTTTCAGCTTTGCAACCATACTCCCCCCGGAGTCCAAAATCTTTGGTTTCCCGGAAGCTGCCCGCCGAGCCATTGTAGTAACGTCGGCGGATCGCTAGATGACATATTTACGGTTAGAACTAGGGCGGTATCTAATCGCCTTCGAACCTCTAACTTTCGTTCTTGATTGATGAAAACACCTTTGGCAAATGCTTTCGCTGATGTTCGTCTTGCGACGATCCAAGAATTTCACCTCTAACGTCGCAATACGAATGCCCCCAGTTATCCCTATTAATCATTACCTCGGAGTTCTGAAAACCAACAAAATAGAACCGAGATCATATTCTATTATTCCATGCACGAAATATTCAAGCAGCATTTTGAGCCCGCTTTGAGCACTCTAATTTGTTCAAAGTAAAATTGTCGGCCCACCTCGACACTCACTGAAGAGCATCGCGATAGGATTTTGATATTGAACCGGCGTTTTACCGCCGGCTCACCGACGATATGCTCCGCAAACGTGTCAGTATCACCGCGGATGCGGTGCACCGACAGCGCGCAGCACAAATGCAACTACGAGCTTTTTAACCGCAACAATTTTAGTATACGCTATTGGAGCTGGAGTTACCGCGGCTGCTGGCACCAGACTTGCCCTCCAATTGTTCCTCGTTAAAATATTTAAAGTGTACTCATTCCGATTACGAGGCCTCGTAAGAGTCCCGTATCGTTATTTTTCGTCACTACCTCCCCGTGCCGGGAGTGGGTAATTTGCGCGCCTGCTGCCTTCCTTGGATGTGGTAGCCGTTTCTCAGGCTCCCTCTCCGGAATCGAACCCTGATTCCCCGTTACCCGTGACAACCATGGTAGTCGCAGAAACTACCATCGAAAGTTGATAAGGCAGACATTTGAAAGATGCGTCGCCGGTACTGGACCGTGCGATCTGCAAAAGTTATCCAGATTCATCAAAATGTTACGACTTCGGACGCGAGGCTCTCCGCCGATTGGTTTTGATCTAATAAAAGCACTCATCCCATCACTGGTCAGAGTTCTGATTGCATGTATTAGCTCTAGAATTACCACAGTTATCCAAGTAACTGAGTAAGATCTAAGGAACCAAAACTGATATATTGAGCCATTCGCGGTATCGCCTTAATACGGCTTGCACTGAGACATGCATGGCTTAATCTTTGAGACAAGCATATAACTACTGGCAGGATCAACCAGGGAGCTGTTCCAAAATTGTTTTCGAACTTTGTGAACGCGCCGCACAGTCCACAACACCGGTGGTGTGTGTGAGACTGTACACTGACGTTACGCCCCGCACGAAACGGATGGACCGATCGGGCGGGACGTGCCGTATTTTTGAGAATGGAATGGAACCCATTTTCCAGGTGAGTGAGTTACGTGTGACGTGACTCACGCGAGAAGCGCGACATACATATAAAATATACATCGCGCGCCCATATTGAACGTTCGTTAGAAACCTAACCAGGCAGAATAGTATCACGACACATCCGATGAGATGTTAAACAAATTTTCAATTGACATGATCGTATTCAGCACAAAATTAGAACACCCGGCGTCGGAGAGCGCGTTTATTGATGTAACCCACCAAACGTCGCCTAGCCAAGCAGAGCCCGCGTCGCGAGTCGACCGCCGTTGCGTTGGGAAGAGTCAGACATACTGACATCGACCCGACGACGTCGGCGAAACGCTGACGTGGGCACAAAACGTGGCAGAGGCTCTCATACATGAGTATAGTAGAATTGCAAGTGCAATCTTGTCAACCGTCGCGCGCCACACCGGATTCGATTTATCAACAAACGGACGTTTTATCGATAAAAGTCATCCCATTTGAGAGCGACGCGACAACGGTCACTTTGTGTATACATGATAAAGTCAGCACACGCGGCAGCATCGAATGCCAAATCGCGTCTCATGCGTCAAAATACAAATTTCGAAAATGTTAAAAAAAAAAAATTCAAACATTTTATAAATACCGGTAGAATTCTTCCATCGACGACACTGCAGCAGTGTCGGCGCCGAAGAACGCCCCGCTGTTTGTTCACCGCGCGCCCGGCGGCCCCGCGGTGATGTGATGGTTGTTATTTCGTCCCCGGCGGCGCGCTGCGCTCTCTCAATCCTCACACACGACGCGCGCTCGGAGAGAAGTCGCGTCGTCGCCGCCGGCTACGTATATGCTGTGGACATATCGACACGCGCGGGCGGGTCGGGTCGACCGGGAGAACGTTATATCACTTACACATTATAAAACTGAACGGATTTTAATGCAGTTTTCATTTATATATAGAATGGTTCTTGGGGAAGGTTTTAATTATATATTTTTTTATAGTTTTTCGTATATTAGATGAAATATGACGATGTTAGTTCAAGATGGCGGAGAAAATCAAGCCGGCGGAGAGCTTTCATGGAAAACGCTGCCTAATCCCTTTGAGTTATAACAAAACAATGTATGGAGGAATTGTTCCTCTTATATAGGTCTACAGAAAAGTCCGCGATGGTATAGGTCTATCTTCTAAGGATAGCTCACTATGCCCATTTTAATTACTAAAAAAATGTTCCCGTCTTATGTGTGCTATTTGGAAAGCTATTTAGAGGTATATAGTATTAATCCTTATCATTTTAAATACGATAGTTACCTTGAGCATTTCATGACCTTTATTATTGCCCTTTACATCATGCAATTTAAATGAATATTGTGACCCGGCTAGCTCGCCGTGGAATTAAAAATAAAATAAAAGTGTTTTAAAATTACAAAATGTATTTACAAATAAAAATAAAATGTTATCACTCAGCACTCCCGGTATATAGTAAAATAAAAGTCACTGGCCTTGAGAAGCGAAGCACACGGTTGCAGAAACAGGAAAATTCAAGGACAGAAGCGGGGAGGGCCTCGAAGCGGACCGTGGGGTTCAGGTGTAGCCCACAGAAGCAAGGCCAATGAAGGAAGGAGACAGGAAAGGGTGCAGGTAAGGGCTGAAAACAAATAACATGCTGCAACATAGCCCAGCACCCAGTCCGAGCCCTACTTAGCGTCGAGGCCAGTGACGACTAAATAAAACTTGGACTAGGTTTTACAATTTTTAAACTATATGTACAATATGAACTATACATACCTGCATAAGAGGCAGCCCTATGTACAAGATAAAATAGTAATAATATAGTGCGCAATTAAATATTCACGCTTTCCATTTCAAGTCAGAAGCCGAATGACACCGTCAAAGTCAAAAAAACA
>OZ020277.1:9759043-9766543 GCA_963971205.1 Aethes cnicana
TAATTGCAAACCCCAATCCCCAGCACGAAGGAGTTTCAACGGGTTGCCCGGGCCTCTAGGCCAAGGAGAACATGCTGATTCCTTCAGTGTAGCGCGCGTGCGGCCCAGGACATCTAAGGGCATCACAGACCTGTTATTGCTCAATCTCGTGCGGCTCGAAACCGCCGGTCCCTCTAAGAAGAATTTTAATACGTCGCCAGTGAGTTGCGCGACCGCGAACGGCCGCGCGCACCTAAATGACGACGCCTATTTAGCAGGCTAGAGTCTCGTTCGTTACCGGAATTAACCAGACAAATCGCTCCACCAACTAAGAACGGCCATGCACCACCACCCACCGAATCAAGAAAGAGCTGTTAATCTGTCAATCCTTCCGGTGTCCGGGCCTGGTGAGATTTCCCGTGTTGAGTCAAATTAAGCCGCAGGCTCCACTCCTGGTGGTGCCCTTCCGTCAATTCCTTTAAGTTTCAGCTTTGCAACCATACTCCCCCCGGAGTCCAAAATCTTTGGTTTCCCGGAAGCTGCCCGCCGAGCCATTGTAGTAACGTCGGCGGATCGCTAGATGACATATTTACGGTTAGAACTAGGGCGGTATCTAATCGCCTTCGAACCTCTAACTTTCGTTCTTGATTGATGAAAACACCTTTGGCAAATGCTTTCGCTGATGTTCGTCTTGCGACGATCCAAGAATTTCACCTCTAACGTCGCAATACGAATGCCCCCAGTTATCCCTATTAATCATTACCTCGGAGTTCTGAAAACCAACAAAATAGAACCGAGATCATATTCTATTATTCCATGCACGAAATATTCAAGCAGCATTTTGAGCCCGCTTTGAGCACTCTAATTTGTTCAAAGTAAAATTGTCGGCCCACCTCGACACTCACTGAAGAGCATCGCGATAGGATTTTGATATTGAACCGGCGTTTTACCGCCGGCTCACCGACGATATGCTCCGCAAACGTGTCAGTATCACCGCGGATGCGGTGCACCGACAGCGCGCAGCACAAATGCAACTACGAGCTTTTTAACCGCAACAATTTTAGTATACGCTATTGGAGCTGGAGTTACCGCGGCTGCTGGCACCAGACTTGCCCTCCAATTGTTCCTCGTTAAAATATTTAAAGTGTACTCATTCCGATTACGAGGCCTCGTAAGAGTCCCGTATCGTTATTTTTCGTCACTACCTCCCCGTGCCGGGAGTGGGTAATTTGCGCGCCTGCTGCCTTCCTTGGATGTGGTAGCCGTTTCTCAGGCTCCCTCTCCGGAATCGAACCCTGATTCCCCGTTACCCGTGACAACCATGGTAGTCGCAGAAACTACCATCGAAAGTTGATAAGGCAGACATTTGAAAGATGCGTCGCCGGTACTGGACCGTGCGATCTGCAAAAGTTATCCAGATTCATCAAAATGTTACGACTTCGGACGCGAGGCTCTCCGCCGATTGGTTTTGATCTAATAAAAGCACTCATCCCATCACTGGTCAGAGTTCTGATTGCATGTATTAGCTCTAGAATTACCACAGTTATCCAAGTAACTGAGTAAGATCTAAGGAACCAAAACTGATATATTGAGCCATTCGCGGTATCGCCTTAATACGGCTTGCACTGAGACATGCATGGCTTAATCTTTGAGACAAGCATATAACTACTGGCAGGATCAACCAGGGAGCTGTTCCAAAATTGTTTTCGAACTTTGTGAACGCGCCGCACAGTCCACAACACCGGTGGTGTGTGTGAGACTGTACACTGACGTTACGCCCCGCACGAAACGGATGGACCGATCGGGCGGGACGTGCCGTATTTTTGAGAATGGAATGGAACCCATTTTCCAGGTGAGTGAGTTACGTGTGACGTGACTCACGCGAGAAGCGCGACATACATATAAAATATACATCGCGCGCCCATATTGAACGTTCGTTAGAAACCTAACCAGGCAGAATAGTATCACGACACATCCGATGAGATGTTAAACAAATTTTCAATTGACATGATCGTATTCAGCACAAAATTAGAACACCCGGCGTCGGAGAGCGCGTTTATTGATGTAACCCACCAAACGTCGCCTAGCCAAGCAGAGCCCGCGTCGCGAGTCGACCGCCGTTGCGTTGGGAAGAGTCAGACATACTGACATCGACCCGACGACGTCGGCGAAACGCTGACGTGGGCACAAAACGTGGCAGAGGCTCTCATACATGAGTATAGTAGAATTGCAAGTGCAATCTTGTCAACCGTCGCGCGCCACACCGGATTCGATTTATCAACAAACGGACGTTTTATCGATAAAAGTCATCCCATTTGAGAGCGACGCGACAACGGTCACTTTGTGTATACATGATAAAGTCAGCACACGCGGCAGCATCGAATGCCAAATCGCGTCTCATGCGTCAAAATACAAATTTCGAAAATGTTAAAAAAAAAAAATTCAAACATTTTATAAATACCGGTAGAATTCTTCCATCGACGACACTGCAGCAGTGTCGGCGCCGAAGAACGCCCCGCTGTTTGTTCACCGCGCGCCCGGCGGCCCCGCGGTGATGTGATGGTTGTTATTTCGTCCCCGGCGGCGCGCTGCGCTCTCTCAATCCTCACACACGACGCGCGCTCGGAGAGAAGTCGCGTCGTCGCCGCCGGCTACGTATATGCTGTGGACATATCGACACGCGCGGGCGGGTCGGGTCGACCGGGAGAACGTTATATCACTTACACATTATAAAACTGAACGGATTTTAATGCAGTTTTCATTTATATATAGAATGGTTCTTGGGGAAGGTTTTAATTATATATTTTTTTATAGTTTTTCGTATATTAGATGAAATATGACGATGTTAGTTCAAGATGGCGGAGAAAATCAAGCCGGCGGAGAGCTTTCATGGAAAACGCTGCCTAATCCCTTTGAGTTATAACAAAACAATGTATGGAGGAATTGTTCCTCTTATATAGGTCTACAGAAAAGTCCGCGATGGTATAGGTCTATCTTCTAAGGATAGCTCACTATGCCCATTTTAATTACTAAAAAAATGTTCCCGTCTTATGTGTGCTATTTGGAAAGCTATTTAGAGGTATATAGTATTAATCCTTATCATTTTAAATACGATAGTTACCTTGAGCATTTCATGACCTTTATTATTGCCCTTTACATCATGCAATTTAAATGAATATTGTGACCCGGCTAGCTCGCCGTGGAATTAAAAATAAAATAAAAGTGTTTTAAAATTACAAAATGTATTTACAAATAAAAATAAAATGTTATCACTCAGCACTCCCGGTATATAGTAAAATAAAAGTCACTGGCCTTGAGAAGCGAAGCACACGGTTGCAGAAACAGGAAAATTCAAGGACAGAAGCGGGGAGGGCCTCGAAGCGGACCGTGGGGTTCAGGTGTAGCCCACAGAAGCAAGGCCAATGAAGGAAGGAGACAGGAAAGGGTGCAGGTAAGGGCTGAAAACAAATAACATGCTGCAACATAGCCCAGCACCCAGTCCGAGCCCTACTTAGCGTCGAGGCCAGTGACGACTAAATAAAACTTGGACTAGGTTTTACAATTTTTAAACTATATGTACAATATGAACTATACATACCTGCATAAGAGGCAGCCCTATGTACAAGATAAAATAGTAATAATATAGTGCGCAATTAAATATTCACGCTTTCCATTTCAAGTCAGAAGCCGAATGACACCGTCAAAGTCAAAAAAACAAATGACAACTACTATCAATTTTTAATTTAGAATTTGAATGTAAGCGCCGGCCAATAATGCAGCACGGAGGTTAATGCCGTGCTACAATATCTTGGGAGTTATCGAAAAATGAAAAATTCCGCGCGCAAAATAAGTTCAATAACAATGGCGCGCTTAATCGATTCGTGTTTATTTTAAAACCATCCTCTACACTATCAGTTATGTTTTAGCTGTATTATTAATTAATTATATGATGTAGACACAACACAAATGAGTATGTGTAAAGTTCATGATAGATGGCGCTGGTATAAATATTTTCTTTTGTTGTTTTAATATTATTATTATTGTTTATTACATGTTCACATCTCATTCCCAATTGAAACGAAAACATCATCGGACGGAACATATTATACACATACCTATGATAATAGTCGTGTGTGTGAACTTTGAAAGAAAACGCCGACCACCAGCTGGAAGTACCTACTAGCGGGAGAAAAAATAATAAAAGAAGTACGAAAAAAATAATATAAGATAGGTAAGAAATATTATTTTTCTGTAAGTATATAACAGTCGCAATGGTTAATTTATATAAATGAATGAAAAGGGAAGAAAAAAAAATATCGAAAAGAAGAGAAAAGAGAGCGGTCACCCATCCAACTGCAGGCATTCTCTGACGTTGCTTAACCTCGGTGATCGATGTGTCGTCCGTTATATAAAGCAAAGTGTTTAATTCGCACCATTGTCATTGAAAATATGTGTACGTAATTATATTATAATGGTTAAGAAAATAATACGATGGTATAACATAGCTACTAGAGTAAGAAACGGCAAAAAACAAAAAAGTTTATAGGCGACACTGGCGCCATCTATTATCAAATTCAAACAACTTTCCAAGTGAATCGCCAACGTGCATATATCAATATGTGATTTTACGAGATATCTATTGAAATAATTATATTAACGTTGTTTTTGTTTGATATAATTCGCAATGTAATAAATGATTACACAAAGCATTCGGGTCATTTGAGGCGAATAAATTTGACGTGATCTCACAAAGCGCCACCGGCAGCGCCGCGGGCGGGTGACGAACTAATCCTACATCGCGCTATCGAAGTTTTTAAGGTCGATCGGTATATATGGAAATATTCGAGGATTGCTAATTGGACTTCGGTCCCCAGTCGTGACTGGTTCATAGCTGGTTATAGAGTATGTATGTATGTATGTATGTATGTATGTATGTATGTATGTATGTATGTATGTATGTATGTAAGTATACATAAGTATCTATGTATGCATGTATATATATGCATGTGTATTTGTATGTATGTATGTACAGTACATATGTGGATGGGAGGGAGAGAGAGCGAGAGAGAGCGAGAGAGAGCGAGAGAGAGCGAGAGAGAGCGAGAGAGAGCGAGAGAGAGCGAGAGAGAGCGAGAGAGAGCGAGAGAGAGCGAGAGAGAGCGAGAGAGAGCGAGAGAGAGCGAGAGAGAGCGAGAGAGAGCGAGAGAGAGCGAGAGAGAGCGAGAGAGAGCGAGAGAGAGCGAGAGAGAGAGCCAGAGAGCCCTATAGAGAGAAAGTATGCTAAAGCGCACAAATAACCCTTAACTGTGGATTCGTGTAATAGAAACAAAACAAAGTTCGATTCGCGTGTAATAAGGAATATAAGTGTTGGTAAATGACACCCCCCCCCCCCCCCTTATCCATAAACCTCACACCGGATTCGATTTATCAACAAACGGACGTTTTATCGATAAAAGTCATCCCATTTGAGAGCGACGCGACAACGGTCACTTTGTGTATACATGATAAAGTCAGCACACGCGGCAGCATCGAATGCCAAATCGCGTCTCATGCGTCAAAATACAAATTTCGAAAATGTTAAAAAAAAAAAATTCAAACATTTTATAAATACCGGTAGAATTCTTCCATCGACGACACTGCAGCAGTGTCGGCGCCGAAGAACGCCCCGCTGTTTGTTCACCGCGCGCCCGGCGGCCCCGCGGTGATGTGATGGTTGTTATTTCGTCCCCGGCGGCGCGCTGCGCTCTCTCAATCCTCACACACGACGCGCGCTCGGAGAGAAGTCGCGTCGTCGCCGCCGGCTACGTATATGCTGTGGACATATCGACACGCGCGGGCGGGTCGGGTCGACCGGGAGAACGTTATATCACTTACACATTATAAAACTGAACGGATTTTAATGCAGTTTTCATTTATATATAGAATGGTTCTTGGGGAAGGTTTTAATTATATATTTTTTTATAGTTTTTCGTATATTAGATGAAATATGACGATGTTAGTTCAAGATGGCGGAGAAAATCAAGCCGGCGGAGAGCTTTCATGGAAAACGCTGCCTAATCCCTTTGAGTTATAACAAAACAATGTATGGAGGAATTGTTCCTCTTATATAGGTCTACAGAAAAGTCCGCGATGGTATAGGTCTATCTTCTAAGGATAGCTCACTATGCCCATTTTAATTACTAAAAAAATGTTCCCGTCTTATGTGTGCTATTTGGAAAGCTATTTAGAGGTATATAGTATTAATCCTTATCATTTTAAATACGATAGTTACCTTGAGCATTTCATGACCTTTATTATTGCCCTTTACATCATGCAATTTAAATGAATATTGTGACCCGGCTAGCTCGCCGTGGAATTAAAAATAAAATAAAAGTGTTTTAAAATTACAAAATGTATTTACAAATAAAAATAAAATGTTATCACTCAGCACTCCCGGTATATAGTAAAATAAAAGTCACTGGCCTTAAGAAGCGAAGCACACGGTTGCAGAAACAGGAAAATTCAAGGACAGAAGCGGGGAGGGCCTCGAAGCGGACCGTGGGGTTCAGGTGTAGCCCACAGAAGCAAGGCCAATGAAGGAAGGAGACAGGAAAGGGTGCAGGTAAGGGCTGAAAACAAATAACATGCTGCAACATAGCCCAGCACCCAGTCCGAGCCCTACTTAGCGTCGAGGCCAGTGACGACTAAATAAAACTTGGACTAGGTTTTACAATTTTTAAACTATATGTACAATATGAACTATACATACCTGCATAAGAGGCAGCCCTATGTACAAGATAAAATAGTAATAATATAGTGCGCAATTAAATATTCACGCTTTCCATTTCAAGTCAGAAGCCGAATGACACCGTCAAAGTCAAAAAAACAAATGACAACTACTATCAATTTTTAATTTAGAATTTGAATGTAAGCGCCGGCCAATAATGCAGCACGGAGGTTAATGCCGTGCTACAATATCTTGGGAGTTATCGAAAAATGAAAAATTCCGCGCGCAAAATAAGTTCAATAACAATGGCGCGCTTAATCGATTCGTGTTTATTTTAAAACCATCCTCTACACTATCAGTTATGTTTTAGCTGTATTATTAATTAATTATATGATGTAGACACAACACAAATGAGTATGTGTAAAGTTCATGATAGATGGCGCTGGTATAAATATTTTCTTTTGTTGTTTTAATATTATTATTATTGTTTATTACATGTTCACATCTCATTCCCAATTGAAACGAAAACATCATCGGACGGAACATATTATACACATACCTATGATAATAGTCGTGTGTGTGAACTTTGAAAGAAAACGCCGACCACCAGCTGGAAGTACCTACTAGCGGGAGAAAAAATAATAAAAGAAGTACGAAAAAAATAATATAAGATAGGTAAGAAATATTATTTTTCTGTAAGTATATAACAGTCGCAATGGTTAATTTATATAAATGAATGAAAAGGGAAGAAAAAAAAATATCGAAAAGAAGAGAAAAGAGAGCGGTCACCCATCCAACTGCAGGCATTCTCTGAC
>OZ020277.1:9774043-9776543 GCA_963971205.1 Aethes cnicana
ATCGCCTTCGAACCTCTAACTTTCGTTCTTGATTGATGAAAACACCTTTGGCAAATGCTTTCGCTGATGTTCGTCTTGCGACGATCCAAGAATTTCACCTCTAACGTCGCAATACGAATGCCCCCAGTTATCCCTATTAATCATTACCTCGGAGTTCTGAAAACCAACAAAATAGAACCGAGATCATATTCTATTATTCCATGCACGAAATATTCAAGCAGCATTTTGAGCCCGCTTTGAGCACTCTAATTTGTTCAAAGTAAAATTGTCGGCCCACCTCGACACTCACTGAAGAGCATCGCGATAGGATTTTGATATTGAACCGGCGTTTTACCGCCGGCTCACCGACGATATGCTCCGCAAACGTGTCAGTATCACCGCGGATGCGGTGCACCGACAGCGCGCAGCACAAATGCAACTACGAGCTTTTTAACCGCAACAATTTTAGTATACGCTATTGGAGCTGGAGTTACCGCGGCTGCTGGCACCAGACTTGCCCTCCAATTGTTCCTCGTTAAAATATTTAAAGTGTACTCATTCCGATTACGAGGCCTCGTAAGAGTCCCGTATCGTTATTTTTCGTCACTACCTCCCCGTGCCGGGAGTGGGTAATTTGCGCGCCTGCTGCCTTCCTTGGATGTGGTAGCCGTTTCTCAGGCTCCCTCTCCGGAATCGAACCCTGATTCCCCGTTACCCGTGACAACCATGGTAGTCGCAGAAACTACCATCGAAAGTTGATAAGGCAGACATTTGAAAGATGCGTCGCCGGTACTGGACCGTGCGATCTGCAAAAGTTATCCAGATTCATCAAAATGTTACGACTTCGGACGCGAGGCCCTCCGCCGATTGGTTTTGATCTAATAAAAGCACTCATCCCATCACTGGTCAGAGTTCTGATTGCATGTATTAGCTCTAGAATTACCACAGTTATCCAAGTAACTGAGTAAGATCTAAGGAACCAAAACTGATATATTGAGCCATTCGCGGTATCGCCTTAATACGGCTTGCACTGAGACATGCATGGCTTAATCTTTGAGACAAGCATATAACTACTGGCAGGATCAACCAGGGAGCTGTTCCAAAATTGTTTTCGAACTTTGTGAACGCGCCGCACAGTCCACAACACCGGTGGTGTGTGTGAGACTGTACACTGACGTTACGCCCCGCACGAAACGGATGGACCGATCGGGCGGGACGTGCCGTATTTTTGAGAATGGAATGGAACCCATTTTCCAGGTGAGTGAGTTACGTGTGACGTGACTCACGCGAGAAGCGCGACATACATATAAAATATACATCGCGCGCCCATATTGAACGTTCGTTAGAAACCTAACCAGGCAGAATAGTATCACGACACATCCGATGAGATGTTAAACAAATTTTCAATTGACATGATCGTATTCAGCACAAAATTAGAACACCCGGCGTCGGAGAGCGCGTTTATTGATGTAACCCACCAAACGTCGCCTAGCCAAGCAGAGCCCGCGTCGCGAGTCGACCGCCGTTGCGTTGGGAAGAGTCAGACATACTGACATCGACCCGACGACGTCGGCGAAACGCTGACGTGGGCACAAAACGTGGCAGAGGCTCTCATACATGAGTATAGTAGAATTGCAAGTGCAATCTTGTCAACCGTCGCGCGCCACACCGGATTCGATTTATCAACAAACGGACGTTTTATCGATAAAAGTCATCCCATTTGAGAGCGACGCGACAACGGTCACTTTGTGTATACATGATAAAGTCAGCACACGCGGCAGCATCGAATGCCAAATCGCGTCTCATGCGTCAAAATACAAATTTCGAAAATGTTAAAAAAAAAAAATTCAAACATTTTATAAATACCGGTAGAATTCTTCCATCGACGACACTGCAGCAGTGTCGGCGCCGAAGAACGCCCCGCTGTTTGTTCACCGCGCGCCCGGCGGCCCCGCGGTGATGTGATGGTTGTTATTTCGTCCCCGGCGGCGCGCTGCGCTCTCTCAATCCTCACACACGACGCGCGCTCGGAGAGAAGTCGCGTCGTCGCCGCCGGCTACGTATATGCTGTGGACATATCGACACGCGCGGGCGGGTCGGGTCGACCGGGAGAACGTTATATCACTTACACATTATAAAACTGAACGGATTTTAATGCAGTTTTCATTTATATATAGAATGGTTCTTGGGGAAGGTTTTAATTATATATTTTTTTATAGTTTTTCGTATATTAGATGAAATATGACGATGTTAGTTCAAGATGGCGGAGAAAATCAAGCCGGCGGAGAGCTTTCATGGAAAACGCTGCCTAATCCCTTTGAGTTATAACAAAACAATGTATGGAGGAATTGTTCCTCTTATATAGGTCTACAGAAAAGTCCGCGATGGTATAGGTCTATCTTCTAAGGATAGCTCACTATGCCCATTTTAATTACTAAAAAAATGTTCCCGTCTTATGTGTGCTATTTGGAAAGCTATTTAGAGGTATATAGTATTAATCCTTATCATTTTAAATACGATA
>OZ020277.1:9784043-9789043 GCA_963971205.1 Aethes cnicana
TTCTTTTCCTCCGCTTACTAATATGCTTAAATTCGGCGGGTGATCCTCCCTGATCTGAGGCCAACGATAAAAATTGGAGGCAGACGCGATATCCGGTCAGCGCTACGACGCAGACGACGGCGCGCAATGCGGCGGCGACGGCGTCGATGCGCTCTTCGGACGTCGAGTCCGCCTACGGCGGCGTTAACAGTGCGCATCAAACAACGCAAAGATACGTTCATGGACGCACACAACACTATAACACATAAACAGTGCCATATATCACAGTGTGTGCGCGCGCGCATGCAAATCGTAGCGTGCATTAAGATGCGCAACGCAAACAAATACATAAGCGAGTTATATATTGTTGTTGTGAACATTTTTAAACGAACGTTAGCAATCGTGACGACGCAAGACGTCGTCACAAACGCGAACGAACAGTCATCAGCGTCGCACATCGGCGAGCAATGTGACAATAATAGTTTATATTTATGCAGCCGGCCCTCAGACAGGAGTGGTCCTGGATGTGTCTCCACGGACCGCAATGTGCGTTCGAAATGTCGATGTTCAAATGTGTCCTGCAGTTCACACTATGACGCGCAGTTAACTGCGTTCTTCATCGACCCGCGAGCCAAGTGATCCACCGTCCAGGGTAATGGTTTGTGTCGTTTGCAAACAAACTGTTACTCTTTTACTTCGAATGAAAAATGTTTTTTTCTTTGTGACTAAAAGAAAAAGTGAAAAAAAAAAATACCCGCATTGATCGGTGTCGTATCGCACACGGTTGACGCTTCGAGACTATGAAAGAAACGGCCACGCGAGCGCGCTACGGGCGCGGAGTTCAGCCTTTTCTATGCGCGAAAGCGAGACCGGTGTAACTTGCATGAGTCTCCTTCGAAGCGACGCGAGCTCCGACCGATCGACAGATCGACCGAAGACCCGTCCGTGTGCGCGTGCGACGTTTAGTGACGGATTATTTTTGCGTCATTGCCCGTGAGAAGATCACGCACAACGAAACACGTTAATGATCCTTCCGCAGGTTCCCCTACGGAAACCTTGTTACGACTTTTACTTCCTCTAAATGATCAAGTTTGGTCAACTTCCCAGCAACGCCGACGGCCGTGAAGCCACCGCGTGTCGGTCCGAAGACCTCACTAAATCATTCAATCGGTAGTAGCGACGGGCGGTGTGTACAAAGGGCAGGGACGTAATCAACGCGAGCTTATGACTCGCGCTTACTAGGAATTCCTCGTTTATGGGGGATAATTGCAAACCCCAATCCCCAGCACGAAGGAGTTTCAACGGGTTGCCCGGGCCTCTAGGCCAAGGAGAACATGCTGATTCCTTCAGTGTAGCGCGCGTGCGGCCCAGGACATCTAAGGGCATCACAGACCTGTTATTGCTCAATCTCGTGCGGCTCGAAACCGCCGGTCCCTCTAAGAAGAATTTTAATACGTCGCCAGTGAGTTGCGCGACCGCGAACGGCCGCGCGCACCTAAATGACGACGCCTATTTAGCAGGCTAGAGTCTCGTTCGTTACCGGAATTAACCAGACAAATCGCTCCACCAACTAAGAACGGCCATGCACCACCACCCACCGAATCAAGAAAGAGCTGTTAATCTGTCAATCCTTCCGGTGTCCGGGCCTGGTGAGATTTCCCGTGTTGAGTCAAATTAAGCCGCAGGCTCCACTCCTGGTGGTGCCCTTCCGTCAATTCCTTTAAGTTTCAGCTTTGCAACCATACTCCCCCCGGAGTCCAAAATCTTTGGTTTCCCGGAAGCTGCCCGCCGAGCCATTGTAGTAACGTCGGCGGATCGCTAGATGACATATTTACGGTTAGAACTAGGGCGGTATCTAATCGCCTTCGAACCTCTAACTTTCGTTCTTGATTGATGAAAACACCTTTGGCAAATGCTTTCGCTGATGTTCGTCTTGCGACGATCCAAGAATTTCACCTCTAACGTCGCAATACGAATGCCCCCAGTTATCCCTATTAATCATTACCTCGGAGTTCTGAAAACCAACAAAATAGAACCGAGATCATATTCTATTATTCCATGCACGAAATATTCAAGCAGCATTTTGAGCCCGCTTTGAGCACTCTAATTTGTTCAAAGTAAAATTGTCGGCCCACCTCGACACTCACTGAAGAGCATCGCGATAGGATTTTGATATTGAACCGGCGTTTTACCGCCGGCTCACCGACGATATGCTCCGCAAACGTGTCAGTATCACCGCGGATGCGGTGCACCGACAGCGCGCAGCACAAATGCAACTACGAGCTTTTTAACCGCAACAATTTTAGTATACGCTATTGGAGCTGGAGTTACCGCGGCTGCTGGCACCAGACTTGCCCTCCAATTGTTCCTCGTTAAAATATTTAAAGTGTACTCATTCCGATTACGAGGCCTCGTAAGAGTCCCGTATCGTTATTTTTCGTCACTACCTCCCCGTGCCGGGAGTGGGTAATTTGCGCGCCTGCTGCCTTCCTTGGATGTGGTAGCCGTTTCTCAGGCTCCCTCTCCGGAATCGAACCCTGATTCCCCGTTACCCGTGACAACCATGGTAGTCGCAGAAACTACCATCGAAAGTTGATAAGGCAGACATTTGAAAGATGCGTCGCCGGTACTGGACCGTGCGATCTGCAAAAGTTATCCAGATTCATCAAAATGTTACGACTTCGGACGCGAGGCTCTCCGCCGATTGGTTTTGATCTAATAAAAGCACTCATCCCATCACTGGTCAGAGTTCTGATTGCATGTATTAGCTCTAGAATTACCACAGTTATCCAAGTAACTGAGTAAGATCTAAGGAACCAAAACTGATATATTGAGCCATTCGCGGTATCGCCTTAATACGGCTTGCACTGAGACATGCATGGCTTAATCTTTGAGACAAGCATATAACTACTGGCAGGATCAACCAGGGAGCTGTTCCAAAATTGTTTTCGAACTTTGTGAACGCGCCGCACAGTCCACAACACCGGTGGTGTGTGTGAGACTGTACACTGACGTTACGCCCCGCACGAAACGGATGGACCGATCGGGCGGGACGTGCCGTATTTTTGAGAATGGAATGGAACCCATTTTCCAGGTGAGTGAGTTACGTGTGACGTGACTCACGCGAGAAGCGCGACATACATATAAAATATACATCGCGCGCCCATATTGAACGTTCGTTAGAAACCTAACCAGGCAGAATAGTATCACGACACATCCGATGAGATGTTAAACAAATTTTCAATTGACATGATCGTATTCAGCACAAAATTAGAACACCCGGCGTCGGAGAGCGCGTTTATTGATGTAACCCACCAAACGTCGCCTAGCCAAGCAGAGCCCGCGTCGCGAGTCGACCGCCGTTGCGTTGGGAAGAGTCAGACATACTGACATCGACCCGACGACGTCGGCGAAACGCTGACGTGGGCACAAAACGTGGCAGAGGCTCTCATACATGAGTATAGTAGAATTGCAAGTGCAATCTTGTCAACCGTCGCGCGCCACACCGGATTCGATTTATCAACAAACGGACGTTTTATCGATAAAAGTCATCCCATTTGAGAGCGACGCGACAACGGTCACTTTGTGTATACATGATAAAGTCAGCACACGCGGCAGCATCGAATGCCAAATCGCGTCTCATGCGTCAAAATACAAATTTCGAAAATGTTAAAAAAAAAAAATTCAAACATTTTATAAATACCGGTAGAATTCTTCCATCGACGACACTGCAGCAGTGTCGGCGCCGAAGAACGCCCCGCTGTTTGTTCACCGCGCGCCCGGCGGCCCCGCGGTGATGTGATGGTTGTTATTTCGTCCCCGGCGGCGCGCTGCGCTCTCTCAATCCTCACACACGACGCGCGCTCGGAGAGAAGTCGCGTCGTCGCCGCCGGCTACGTATATGCTGTGGACATATCGACACGCGCGGGCGGGTCGGGTCGACCGGGAGAACGTTATATCACTTACACATTATAAAACTGAACGGATTTTAATGCAGTTTTCATTTATATATAGAATGGTTCTTGGGGAAGGTTTTAATTATATATTTTTTTATAGTTTTTCGTATATTAGATGAAATATGACGATGTTAGTTCAAGATGGCGGAGAAAATCAAGCCGGCGGAGAGCTTTCATGGAAAACGCTGCCTAATCCCTTTGAGTTATAACAAAACAATGTATGGAGGAATTGTTCCTCTTATATAGGTCTACAGAAAAGTCCGCGATGGTATAGGTCTATCTTCTAAGGATAGCTCACTATGCCCATTTTAATTACTAAAAAAATGTTCCCGTCTTATGTGTGCTATTTGGAAAGCTATTTAGAGGTATATAGTATTAATCCTTATCATTTTAAATACGATAGTTACCTTGAGCATTTCATGACCTTTATTATTGCCCTTTACATCATGCAATTTAAATGAATATTGTGACCCGGCTAGCTCGCCGTGGAATTAAAAATAAAATAAAAGTGTTTTAAAATTACAAAATGTATTTACAAATAAAAATAAAATGTTATCACTCAGCACTCCCGGTATATAGTAAAATAAAAGTCACTGGCCTTAAGAAGCGAAGCACACGGTTGCAGAAACAGGAAAATTCAAGGACAGAAGCGGGGAGGGCCTCGAAGCGGACCGTGGGGTTCAGGTGTAGCCCACAGAAGCAAGGCCAATGAAGGAAGGAGACAGGAAAGGGTGCAGGTAAGGGCTGAAAACAAATAACATGCTGCAACATAGCCCAGCACCCAGTCCGAGCCCTACTTAGCGTCGAGGCCAGTGACGACTAAATAAAACTTGGACTAGGTTTTACAATTTTTAAACTATATGTACAATATGAACTATACATACCTGCATAAGAGGCAGCCCTATGTACAAGATAAAATAGTAATAATATAGTGCGCAATTAAATATTCACGCTTTCCATTTCAAGTCAGAAGCCGAATGACACCGTCAAAGTCAAAAAAACAAATGACAACTACTATCAATTTTTAATTTAGAATTTGAATGTAAGCGCCGGCCAATAATGCAG
>OZ020277.1:9796543-9801543 GCA_963971205.1 Aethes cnicana
GGGGATAATTGCAAACCCCAATCCCCAGCACGAAGGAGTTTCAACGGGTTGCCCGGGCCTCTAGGCCAAGGAGAACATGCTGATTCCTTCAGTGTAGCGCGCGTGCGGCCCAGGACATCTAAGGGCATCACAGACCTGTTATTGCTCAATCTCGTGCGGCTCGAAACCGCCGGTCCCTCTAAGAAGAATTTTAATACGTCGCCAGTGAGTTGCGCGACCGCGAACGGCCGCGCGCACCTAAATGACGACGCCTATTTAGCAGGCTAGAGTCTCGTTCGTTACCGGAATTAACCAGACAAATCGCTCCACCAACTAAGAACGGCCATGCACCACCACCCACCGAATCAAGAAAGAGCTGTTAATCTGTCAATCCTTCCGGTGTCCGGGCCTGGTGAGATTTCCCGTGTTGAGTCAAATTAAGCCGCAGGCTCCACTCCTGGTGGTGCCCTTCCGTCAATTCCTTTAAGTTTCAGCTTTGCAACCATACTCCCCCCGGAGTCCAAAATCTTTGGTTTCCCGGAAGCTGCCCGCCGAGCCATTGTAGTAACGTCGGCGGATCGCTAGATGACATATTTACGGTTAGAACTAGGGCGGTATCTAATCGCCTTCGAACCTCTAACTTTCGTTCTTGATTGATGAAAACACCTTTGGCAAATGCTTTCGCTGATGTTCGTCTTGCGACGATCCAAGAATTTCACCTCTAACGTCGCAATACGAATGCCCCCAGTTATCCCTATTAATCATTACCTCGGAGTTCTGAAAACCAACAAAATAGAACCGAGATCATATTCTATTATTCCATGCACGAAATATTCAAGCAGCATTTTGAGCCCGCTTTGAGCACTCTAATTTGTTCAAAGTAAAATTGTCGGCCCACCTCGACACTCACTGAAGAGCATCGCGATAGGATTTTGATATTGAACCGGCGTTTTACCGCCGGCTCACCGACGATATGCTCCGCAAACGTGTCAGTATCACCGCGGATGCGGTGCACCGACAGCGCGCAGCACAAATGCAACTACGAGCTTTTTAACCGCAACAATTTTAGTATACGCTATTGGAGCTGGAGTTACCGCGGCTGCTGGCACCAGACTTGCCCTCCAATTGTTCCTCGTTAAAATATTTAAAGTGTACTCATTCCGATTACGAGGCCTCGTAAGAGTCCCGTATCGTTATTTTTCGTCACTACCTCCCCGTGCCGGGAGTGGGTAATTTGCGCGCCTGCTGCCTTCCTTGGATGTGGTAGCCGTTTCTCAGGCTCCCTCTCCGGAATCGAACCCTGATTCCCCGTTACCCGTGACAACCATGGTAGTCGCAGAAACTACCATCGAAAGTTGATAAGGCAGACATTTGAAAGATGCGTCGCCGGTACTGGACCGTGCGATCTGCAAAAGTTATCCAGATTCATCAAAATGTTACGACTTCGGACGCGAGGCTCTCCGCCGATTGGTTTTGATCTAATAAAAGCACTCATCCCATCACTGGTCAGAGTTCTGATTGCATGTATTAGCTCTAGAATTACCACAGTTATCCAAGTAACTGAGTAAGATCTAAGGAACCAAAACTGATATATTGAGCCATTCGCGGTATCGCCTTAATACGGCTTGCACTGAGACATGCATGGCTTAATCTTTGAGACAAGCATATAACTACTGGCAGGATCAACCAGGGAGCTGTTCCAAAATTGTTTTCGAACTTTGTGAACGCGCCGCACAGTCCACAACACCGGTGGTGTGTGTGAGACTGTACACTGACGTTACGCCCCGCACGAAACGGATGGACCGATCGGGCGGGACGTGCCGTATTTTTGAGAATGGAATGGAACCCATTTTCCAGGTGAGTGAGTTACGTGTGACGTGACTCACGCGAGAAGCGCGACATACATATAAAATATACATCGCGCGCCCATATTGAACGTTCGTTAGAAACCTAACCAGGCAGAATAGTATCACGACACATCCGATGAGATGTTAAACAAATTTTCAATTGACATGATCGTATTCAGCACAAAATTAGAACACCCGGCGTCGGAGAGCGCGTTTATTGATGTAACCCACCAAACGTCGCCTAGCCAAGCAGAGCCCGCGTCGCGAGTCGACCGCCGTTGCGTTGGGAAGAGTCAGACATACTGACATCGACCCGACGACGTCGGCGAAACGCTGACGTGGGCACAAAACGTGGCAGAGGCTCTCATACATGAGTATAGTAGAATTGCAAGTGCAATCTTGTCAACCGTCGCGCGCCACACCGGATTCGATTTATCAACAAACGGACGTTTTATCGATAAAAGTCATCCCATTTGAGAGCGACGCGACAACGGTCACTTTGTGTATACATGATAAAGTCAGCACACGCGGCAGCATCGAATGCCAAATCGCGTCTCATGCGTCAAAATACAAATTTCGAAAATGTTAAAAAAAAAAAATTCAAACATTTTATAAATACCGGTAGAATTCTTCCATCGACGACACTGCAGCAGTGTCGGCGCCGAAGAACGCCCCGCTGTTTGTTCACCGCGCGCCCGGCGGCCCCGCGGTGATGTGATGGTTGTTATTTCGTCCCCGGCGGCGCGCTGCGCTCTCTCAATCCTCACACACGACGCGCGCTCGGAGAGAAGTCGCGTCGTCGCCGCCGGCTACGTATATGCTGTGGACATATCGACACGCGCGGGCGGGTCGGGTCGACCGGGAGAACGTTATATCACTTACACATTATAAAACTGAACGGATTTTAATGCAGTTTTCATTTATATATAGAATGGTTCTTGGGGAAGGTTTTAATTATATATTTTTTTATAGTTTTTCGTATATTAGATGAAATATGACGATGTTAGTTCAAGATGGCGGAGAAAATCAAGCCGGCGGAGAGCTTTCATGGAAAACGCTGCCTAATCCCTTTGAGTTATAACAAAACAATGTATGGAGGAATTGTTCCTCTTATATAGGTCTACAGAAAAGTCCGCGATGGTATAGGTCTATCTTCTAAGGATAGCTCACTATGCCCATTTTAATTACTAAAAAAATGTTCCCGTCTTATGTGTGCTATTTGGAAAGCTATTTAGAGGTATATAGTATTAATCCTTATCATTTTAAATACGATAGTTACCTTGAGCATTTCATGACCTTTATTATTGCCCTTTACATCATGCAATTTAAATGAATATTGTGACCCGGCTAGCTCGCCGTGGAATTAAAAATAAAATAAAAGTGTTTTAAAATTACAAAATGTATTTACAAATAAAAATAAAATGTTATCACTCAGCACTCCCGGTATATAGTAAAATAAAAGTCACTGGCCTTAAGAAGCGAAGCACACGGTTGCAGAAACAGGAAAATTCAAGGACAGAAGCGGGGAGGGCCTCGAAGCGGACCGTGGGGTTCAGGTGTAGCCCACAGAAGCAAGGCCAATGAAGGAAGGAGACAGGAAAGGGTGCAGGTAAGGGCTGAAAACAAATAACATGCTGCAACATAGCCCAGCACCCAGTCCGAGCCCTACTTAGCGTCGAGGCCAGTGACGACTAAATAAAACTTGGACTAGGTTTTACAATTTTTAAACTATATGTACAATATGAACTATACATACCTGCATAAGAGGCAGCCCTATGTACAAGATAAAATAGTAATAATATAGTGCGCAATTAAATATTCACGCTTTCCATTTCAAGTCAGAAGCCGAATGACACCGTCAAAGTCAAAAAAACAAATGACAACTACTATCAATTTTTAATTTAGAATTTGAATGTAAGCGCCGGCCAATAATGCAGCACGGAGGTTAATGCCGTGCTACAATATCTTGGGAGTTATCGAAAAATGAAAAATTCCGCGCGCAAAATAAGTTCAATAACAATGGCGCGCTTAATCGATTCGTGTTTATTTTAAAACCATCCTCTACACTATCAGTTATGTTTTAGCTGTATTATTAATTAATTATATGATGTAGACACAACACAAATGAGTATGTGTAAAGTTCATGATAGATGGCGCTGGTATAAATATTTTCTTTTGTTGTTTTAATATTATTATTATTGTTTATTACATGTTCACATCTCATTCCCAATTGAAACGAAAACATCATCGGACGGAACATATTATACACATACCTATGATAATAGTCGTGTGTGTGAACTTTGAAAGAAAACGCCGACCACCAGCTGGAAGTACCTACTAGCGGGAGAAAAAATAATAAAAGAAGTACGAAAAAAATAATATAAGATAGGTAAGAAATATTATTTTTCTGTAAGTATATAACAGTCGCAATGGTTAATTTATATAAATGAATGAAAAGGGAAGAAAAAAAAATATCGAAAAGAAGAGAAAAGAGAGCGGTCACCCATCCAACTGCAGGCATTCTCTGACGTTGCTTAACCTCGGTGATCGATGTGTCGTCCGTTATATAAAGCAAAGTGTTTAATTCGCACCATTGTCATTGAAAATATGTGTACGTAATTATATTATAATGGTTAAGAAAATAATACGATGGTATAACATAGCTACTAGAGTAAGAAACGGCAAAAAACAAAAAAGTTTATAGGCGACACTGGCGCCATCTATTATCAAATTCAAACAACTTTCCAAGTGAATCGCCAACGTGCATATATCAATATGTGATTTTACGAGATATCTATTGAAATAATTATATTAACGTTGTTTTTGTTTGATATAATTCGCAATGTAATAAATGATTACACAAAGCATTCGGGTCATTTGAGGCGAATAAATTTGACGTGATCTCACAAAGCGCCACCGGCAGCGCCGCGGGCGGGTGACGAACTAATCCTACATCGCGCTATCGAAGTTTTTAAGGTCGATCGGTATATATGGAAATATTCGAGGATTGCTAATTGGACTTCGGTCCCCAGTCGTGACTGGTTCATAGCTGGTTATAGAGTATGTATGTATGTATGTATGTATGTATGTATGTATGTATGTATGTATGTATGTATGTAAGTATACATAAGTATCTATGTATGCATGTATATATATGCATGTGTATTTGTATGT
>OZ020277.1:9809043-9811543 GCA_963971205.1 Aethes cnicana
CAAGCAGCATTTTGAGCCCGCTTTGAGCACTCTAATTTGTTCAAAGTAAAATTGTCGGCCCACCTCGACACTCACTGAAGAGCATCGCGATAGGATTTTGATATTGAACCGGCGTTTTACCGCCGGCTCACCGACGATATGCTCCGCAAACGTGTCAGTATCACCGCGGATGCGGTGCACCGACAGCGCGCAGCACAAATGCAACTACGAGCTTTTTAACCGCAACAATTTTAGTATACGCTATTGGAGCTGGAGTTACCGCGGCTGCTGGCACCAGACTTGCCCTCCAATTGTTCCTCGTTAAAATATTTAAAGTGTACTCATTCCGATTACGAGGCCTCGTAAGAGTCCCGTATCGTTATTTTTCGTCACTACCTCCCCGTGCCGGGAGTGGGTAATTTGCGCGCCTGCTGCCTTCCTTGGATGTGGTAGCCGTTTCTCAGGCTCCCTCTCCGGAATCGAACCCTGATTCCCCGTTACCCGTGACAACCATGGTAGTCGCAGAAACTACCATCGAAAGTTGATAAGGCAGACATTTGAAAGATGCGTCGCCGGTACTGGACCGTGCGATCTGCAAAAGTTATCCAGATTCATCAAAATGTTACGACTTCGGACGCGAGGCCCTCCGCCGATTGGTTTTGATCTAATAAAAGCACTCATCCCATCACTGGTCAGAGTTCTGATTGCATGTATTAGCTCTAGAATTACCACAGTTATCCAAGTAACTGAGTAAGATCTAAGGAACCAAAACTGATATATTGAGCCATTCGCGGTATCGCCTTAATACGGCTTGCACTGAGACATGCATGGCTTAATCTTTGAGACAAGCATATAACTACTGGCAGGATCAACCAGGGAGCTGTTCCAAAATTGTTTTCGAACTTTGTGAACGCGCCGCACAGTCCACAACACCGGTGGTGTGTGTGAGACTGTACACTGACGTTACGCCCCGCACGAAACGGATGGACCGATCGGGCGGGACGTGCCGTATTTTTGAGAATGGAATGGAACCCATTTTCCAGGTGAGTGAGTTACGTGTGACGTGACTCACGCGAGAAGCGCGACATACATATAAAATATACATCGCGCGCCCATATTGAACGTTCGTTAGAAACCTAACCAGGCAGAATAGTATCACGACACATCCGATGAGATGTTAAACAAATTTTCAATTGACATGATCGTATTCAGCACAAAATTAGAACACCCGGCGTCGGAGAGCGCGTTTATTGATGTAACCCACCAAACGTCGCCTAGCCAAGCAGAGCCCGCGTCGCGAGTCGACCGCCGTTGCGTTGGGAAGAGTCAGACATACTGACATCGACCCGACGACGTCGGCGAAACGCTGACGTGGGCACAAAACGTGGCAGAGGCTCTCATACATGAGTATAGTAGAATTGCAAGTGCAATCTTGTCAACCGTCGCGCGCCACACCGGATTCGATTTATCAACAAACGGACGTTTTATCGATAAAAGTCATCCCATTTGAGAGCGACGCGACAACGGTCACTTTGTGTATACATGATAAAGTCAGCACACGCGGCAGCATCGAATGCCAAATCGCGTCTCATGCGTCAAAATACAAATTTCGAAAATGTTAAAAAAAAAAAATTCAAACATTTTATAAATACCGGTAGAATTCTTCCATCGACGACACTGCAGCAGTGTCGGCGCCGAAGAACGCCCCGCTGTTTGTTCACCGCGCGCCCGGCGGCCCCGCGGTGATGTGATGGTTGTTATTTCGTCCCCGGCGGCGCGCTGCGCTCTCTCAATCCTCACACACGACGCGCGCTCGGAGAGAAGTCGCGTCGTCGCCGCCGGCTACGTATATGCTGTGGACATATCGACACGCGCGGGCGGGTCGGGTCGACCGGGAGAACGTTATATCACTTACACATTATAAAACTGAACGGATTTTAATGCAGTTTTCATTTATATATAGAATGGTTCTTGGGGAAGGTTTTAATTATATATTTTTTTATAGTTTTTCGTATATTAGATGAAATATGACGATGTTAGTTCAAGATGGCGGAGAAAATCAAGCCGGCGGAGAGCTTTCATGGAAAACGCTGCCTAATCCCTTTGAGTTATAACAAAACAATGTATGGAGGAATTGTTCCTCTTATATAGGTCTACAGAAAAGTCCGCGATGGTATAGGTCTATCTTCTAAGGATAGCTCACTATGCCCATTTTAATTACTAAAAAAATGTTCCCGTCTTATGTGTGCTATTTGGAAAGCTATTTAGAGGTATATAGTATTAATCCTTATCATTTTAAATACGATAGTTACCTTGAGCATTTCATGACCTTTATTATTGCCCTTTACATCATGCAATTTAAATGAATATTGTGACCCGGCTAGCTCGCCGTGGAATTAAAAATAAAATAAAAGTGTTTTAAAATTACAAAATGTATTTACAAATAAAAATAAAATGTTATCACTCAGCACTCCCGGTATATAGTAAAATAAAAGTCACTGGCCTTAAGAAGCGAAGCACA
>OZ020277.1:9819043-9824043 GCA_963971205.1 Aethes cnicana
AAATGTTTTTTTCTTTGTGACTAAAAGAAAAAGTGAAAAAAAAAAATACCCGCATTGATCGGTGTCGTATCGCACACGGTTGACGCTTCGAGACTATGAAAGAAACGGCCACGCGAGCGCGCTACGGGCGCGGAGTTCAGCCTTTTCTATGCGCGAAAGCGAGACCGGTGTAACTTGCATGAGTCTCCTTCGAAGCGACGCGAGCTCCGACCGATCGACAGATCGACCGAAGACCCGTCCGTGTGCGCGTGCGACGTTTAGTGACGGATTATTTTTGCGTCATTGCCCGTGAGAAGATCACGCACAACGAAACACGTTAATGATCCTTCCGCAGGTTCCCCTACGGAAACCTTGTTACGACTTTTACTTCCTCTAAATGATCAAGTTTGGTCAACTTCCCAGCAACGCCGACGGCCGTGAAGCCACCGCGTGTCGGTCCGAAGACCTCACTAAATCATTCAATCGGTAGTAGCGACGGGCGGTGTGTACAAAGGGCAGGGACGTAATCAACGCGAGCTTATGACTCGCGCTTACTAGGAATTCCTCGTTTATGGGGGATAATTGCAAACCCCAATCCCCAGCACGAAGGAGTTTCAACGGGTTGCCCGGGCCTCTAGGCCAAGGAGAACATGCTGATTCCTTCAGTGTAGCGCGCGTGCGGCCCAGGACATCTAAGGGCATCACAGACCTGTTATTGCTCAATCTCGTGCGGCTCGAAACCGCCGGTCCCTCTAAGAAGAATTTTAATACGTCGCCAGTGAGTTGCGCGACCGCGAACGGCCGCGCGCACCTAAATGACGACGCCTACACCTAAATGACGACGCCTATTTAGCAGGCTAGAGTCTCGTTCGTTACCGGAATTAACCAGACAAATCGCTCCACCAACTAAGAACGGCCATGCACCACCACCCACCGAATCAAGAAAGAGCTGTTAATCTGTCAATCCTTCCGGTGTCCGGGCCTGGTGAGATTTCCCGTGTTGAGTCAAATTAAGCCGCAGGCTCCACTCCTGGTGGTGCCCTTCCGTCAATTCCTTTAAGTTTCAGCTTTGCAACCATACTCCCCCCGGAGTCCAAAATCTTTGGTTTCCCGGAAGCTGCCCGCCGAGCCATTGTAGTAACGTCGGCGGATCGCTAGATGACATATTTACGGTTAGAACTAGGGCGGTATCTAATCGCCTTCGAACCTCTAACTTTCGTTCTTGATTGATGAAAACACCTTTGGCAAATGCTTTCGCTGATGTTCGTCTTGCGACGATCCAAGAATTTCACCTCTAACGTCGCAATACGAATGCCCCCAGTTATCCCTATTAATCATTACCTCGGAGTTCTGAAAACCAACAAAATAGAACCGAGATCATATTCTATTATTCCATGCACGAAATATTCAAGCAGCATTTTGAGCCCGCTTTGAGCACTCTAATTTGTTCAAAGTAAAATTGTCGGCCCACCTCGACACTCACTGAAGAGCATCGCGATAGGATTTTGATATTGAACCGGCGTTTTACCGCCGGCTCACCGACGATATGCTCCGCAAACGTGTCAGTATCACCGCGGATGCGGTGCACCGACAGCGCGCAGCACAAATGCAACTACGAGCTTTTTAACCGCAACAATTTTAGTATACGCTATTGGAGCTGGAGTTACCGCGGCTGCTGGCACCAGACTTGCCCTCCAATTGTTCCTCGTTAAAATATTTAAAGTGTACTCATTCCGATTACGAGGCCTCGTAAGAGTCCCGTATCGTTATTTTTCGTCACTACCTCCCCGTGCCGGGAGTGGGTAATTTGCGCGCCTGCTGCCTTCCTTGGATGTGGTAGCCGTTTCTCAGGCTCCCTCTCCGGAATCGAACCCTGATTCCCCGTTACCCGTGACAACCATGGTAGTCGCAGAAACTACCATCGAAAGTTGATAAGGCAGACATTTGAAAGATGCGTCGCCGGTACTGGACCGTGCGATCTGCAAAAGTTATCCAGATTCATCAAAATGTTACGACTTCGGACGCGAGGCCCTCCGCCGATTGGTTTTGATCTAATAAAAGCACTCATCCCATCACTGGTCAGAGTTCTGATTGCATGTATTAGCTCTAGAATTACCACAGTTATCCAAGTAACTGAGTAAGATCTAAGGAACCAAAACTGATATATTGAGCCATTCGCGGTATCGCCTTAATACGGCTTGCACTGAGACATGCATGGCTTAATCTTTGAGACAAGCATATAACTACTGGCAGGATCAACCAGGGAGCTGTTCCAAAATTGTTTTCGAACTTTGTGAACGCGCCGCACAGTCCACAACACCGGTGGTGTGTGTGAGACTGTACACTGACGTTACGCCCCGCACGAAACGGATGGACCGATCGGGCGGGACGTGCCGTATTTTTGAGAATGGAATGGAACCCATTTTCCAGGTGAGTGAGTTACGTGTGACGTGACTCACGCGAGAAGCGCGACATACATATAAAATATACATCGCGCGCCCATATTGAACGTTCGTTAGAAACCTAACCAGGCAGAATAGTATCACGACACATCCGATGAGATGTTAAACAAATTTTCAATTGACATGATCGTATTCAGCACAAAATTAGAACACCCGGCGTCGGAGAGCGCGTTTATTGATGTAACCCACCAAACGTCGCCTAGCCAAGCAGAGCCCGCGTCGCGAGTCGACCGCCGTTGCGTTGGGAAGAGTCAGACATACTGACATCGACCCGACGACGTCGGCGAAACGCTGACGTGGGCACAAAACGTGGCAGAGGCTCTCATACATGAGTATAGTAGAATTGCAAGTGCAATCTTGTCAACCGTCGCGCGCCACACCGGATTCGATTTATCAACAAACGGACGTTTTATCGATAAAAGTCATCCCATTTGAGAGCGACGCGACAACGGTCACTTTGTGTATACATGATAAAGTCAGCACACGCGGCAGCATCGAATGCCAAATCGCGTCTCATGCGTCAAAATACAAATTTCGAAAATGTTAAAAAAAAAAAATTCAAACATTTTATAAATACCGGTAGAATTCTTCCATCGACGACACTGCAGCAGTGTCGGCGCCGAAGAACGCCCCGCTGTTTGTTCACCGCGCGCCCGGCGGCCCCGCGGTGATGTGATGGTTGTTATTTCGTCCCCGGCGGCGCGCTGCGCTCTCTCAATCCTCACACACGACGCGCGCTCGGAGAGAAGTCGCGTCGTCGCCGCCGGCTACGTATATGCTGTGGACATATCGACACGCGCGGGCGGGTCGGGTCGACCGGGAGAACGTTATATCACTTACACATTATAAAACTGAACGGATTTTAATGCAGTTTTCATTTATATATAGAATGGTTCTTGGGGAAGGTTTTAATTATATATTTTTTTATAGTTTTTCGTATATTAGATGAAATATGACGATGTTAGTTCAAGATGGCGGAGAAAATCAAGCCGGCGGAGAGCTTTCATGGAAAACGCTGCCTAATCCCTTTGAGTTATAACAAAACAATGTATGGAGGAATTGTTCCTCTTATATAGGTCTACAGAAAAGTCCGCGATGGTATAGGTCTATCTTCTAAGGATAGCTCACTATGCCCATTTTAATTACTAAAAAAATGTTCCCGTCTTATGTGTGCTATTTGGAAAGCTATTTAGAGGTATATAGTATTAATCCTTATCATTTTAAATACGATAGTTACCTTGAGCATTTCATGACCTTTATTATTGCCCTTTACATCATGCAATTTAAATGAATATTGTGACCCGGCTAGCTCGCCGTGGAATTAAAAATAAAATAAAAGTGTTTTATAAAAGTGTTTTAAAATTACAAAATGTATTTACAAATAAAAATAAAATGTTATCACTCAGCACTCCCGGTATATAGTAAAATAAAAGTCACTGGCCTTAAGAAGCGAAGCACACGGTTGCAGAAACAGGAAAATTCAAGGACAGAAGCGGGGAGGGCCTCGAAGCGGACCGTGGGGTTCAGGTGTAGCCCACAGAAGCAAGGCCAATGAAGGAAGGAGACAGGAAAGGGTGCAGGTAAGGGCTGAAAACAAATAACATGCTGCAACATAGCCCAGCACCCAGTCCGAGCCCTACTTAGCGTCGAGGCCAGTGACGACTAAATAAAACTTGGACTAGGTTTTACAATTTTTAAACTATATGTACAATATGAACTATACATACCTGCATAAGAGGCAGCCCTATGTACAAGATAAAATAGTAATAATATAGTGCGCAATTAAATATTCACGCTTTCCATTTCAAGTCAGAAGCCGAATGACACCGTCAAAGTCAAAAAAACAAATGACAACTACTATCAATTTTTAATTTAGAATTTGAATGTAAGCGCCGGCCAATAATGCAGCACGGAGGTTAATGCCGTGCTACAATATCTTGGGAGTTATCGAAAAATGAAAAATTCCGCGCGCAAAATAAGTTCAATAACAATGGCGCGCTTAATCGATTCGTGTTTATTTTAAAACCATCCTCTACACTATCAGTTATGTTTTAGCTGTATTATTAATTAATTATATGATGTAGACACAACACAAATGAGTATGTGTAAAGTTCATGATAGATGGCGCTGGTATAAATATTTTCTTTTGTTGTTTTAATATTATTATTATTGTTTATTACATGTTCACATCTCATTCCCAATTGAAACGAAAACATCATCGGACGGAACATATTATACACATACCTATGATAATAGTCGTGTGTGTGAACTTTGAAAGAAAACGCCGACCACCAGCTGGAAGTACCTACTAGCGGGAGAAAAAATAATAAAAGAAGTACGAAAAAAATAATATAAGATAGGTAAGAAATATTATTTTTCTGTAAGTATATAACAGTCGCAATGGTTAATTTATATAAATGAATGAAAAGGGAAGAAAAAAAAATATCGAAAAGAAGAGAAAAGAGAGCGGTCACCCATCCAACTGCAGGCATTCTCTGACGTTGCTTAACCTCGGTGATCGATGTGTCGTCCGTTATATAAAGCAAAGTGTTTAATTCG
>OZ020277.1:9831543-9836543 GCA_963971205.1 Aethes cnicana
TCCCGGAAGCTGCCCGCCGAGCCATTGTAGTAACGTCGGCGGATCGCTAGATGACATATTTACGGTTAGAACTAGGGCGGTATCTAATCGCCTTCGAACCTCTAACTTTCGTTCTTGATTGATGAAAACACCTTTGGCAAATGCTTTCGCTGATGTTCGTCTTGCGACGATCCAAGAATTTCACCTCTAACGTCGCAATACGAATGCCCCCAGTTATCCCTATTAATCATTACCTCGGAGTTCTGAAAACCAACAAAATAGAACCGAGATCATATTCTATTATTCCATGCACGAAATATTCAAGCAGCATTTTGAGCCCGCTTTGAGCACTCTAATTTGTTCAAAGTAAAATTGTCGGCCCACCTCGACACTCACTGAAGAGCATCGCGATAGGATTTTGATATTGAACCGGCGTTTTACCGCCGGCTCACCGACGATATGCTCCGCAAACGTGTCAGTATCACCGCGGATGCGGTGCACCGACAGCGCGCAGCACAAATGCAACTACGAGCTTTTTAACCGCAACAATTTTAGTATACGCTATTGGAGCTGGAGTTACCGCGGCTGCTGGCACCAGACTTGCCCTCCAATTGTTCCTCGTTAAAATATTTAAAGTGTACTCATTCCGATTACGAGGCCTCGTAAGAGTCCCGTATCGTTATTTTTCGTCACTACCTCCCCGTGCCGGGAGTGGGTAATTTGCGCGCCTGCTGCCTTCCTTGGATGTGGTAGCCGTTTCTCAGGCTCCCTCTCCGGAATCGAACCCTGATTCCCCGTTACCCGTGACAACCATGGTAGTCGCAGAAACTACCATCGAAAGTTGATAAGGCAGACATTTGAAAGATGCGTCGCCGGTACTGGACCGTGCGATCTGCAAAAGTTATCCAGATTCATCAAAATGTTACGACTTCGGACGCGAGGCCCTCCGCCGATTGGTTTTGATCTAATAAAAGCACTCATCCCATCACTGGTCAGAGTTCTGATTGCATGTATTAGCTCTAGAATTACCACAGTTATCCAAGTAACTGAGTAAGATCTAAGGAACCAAAACTGATATATTGAGCCATTCGCGGTATCGCCTTAATACGGCTTGCACTGAGACATGCATGGCTTAATCTTTGAGACAAGCATATAACTACTGGCAGGATCAACCAGGGAGCTGTTCCAAAATTGTTTTCGAACTTTGTGAACGCGCCGCACAGTCCACAACACCGGTGGTGTGTGTGAGACTGTACACTGACGTTACGCCCCGCACGAAACGGATGGACCGATCGGGCGGGACGTGCCGTATTTTTGAGAATGGAATGGAACCCATTTTCCAGGTGAGTGAGTTACGTGTGACGTGACTCACGCGAGAAGCGCGACATACATATAAAATATACATCGCGCGCCCATATTGAACGTTCGTTAGAAACCTAACCAGGCAGAATAGTATCACGACACATCCGATGAGATGTTAAACAAATTTTCAATTGACATGATCGTATTCAGCACAAAATTAGAACACCCGGCGTCGGAGAGCGCGTTTATTGATGTAACCCACCAAACGTCGCCTAGCCAAGCAGAGCCCGCGTCGCGAGTCGACCGCCGTTGCGTTGGGAAGAGTCAGACATACTGACATCGACCCGACGACGTCGGCGAAACGCTGACGTGGGCACAAAACGTGGCAGAGGCTCTCATACATGAGTATAGTAGAATTGCAAGTGCAATCTTGTCAACCGTCGCGCGCCACACCGGATTCGATTTATCAACAAACGGACGTTTTATCGATAAAAGTCATCCCATTTGAGAGCGACGCGACAACGGTCACTTTGTGTATACATGATAAAGTCAGCACACGCGGCAGCATCGAATGCCAAATCGCGTCTCATGCGTCAAAATACAAATTTCGAAAATGTTAAAAAAAAAAAATTCAAACATTTTATAAATACCGGTAGAATTCTTCCATCGACGACACTGCAGCAGTGTCGGCGCCGAAGAACGCCCCGCTGTTTGTTCACCGCGCGCCCGGCGGCCCCGCGGTGATGTGATGGTTGTTATTTCGTCCCCGGCGGCGCGCTGCGCTCTCTCAATCCTCACACACGACGCGCGCTCGGAGAGAAGTCGCGTCGTCGCCGCCGGCTACGTATATGCTGTGGACATATCGACACGCGCGGGCGGGTCGGGTCGACCGGGAGAACGTTATATCACTTACACATTATAAAACTGAACGGATTTTAATGCAGTTTTCATTTATATATAGAATGGTTCTTGGGGAAGGTTTTAATTATATATTTTTTTATAGTTTTTCGTATATTAGATGAAATATGACGATGTTAGTTCAAGATGGCGGAGAAAATCAAGCCGGCGGAGAGCTTTCATGGAAAACGCTGCCTAATCCCTTTGAGTTATAACAAAACAATGTATGGAGGAATTGTTCCTCTTATATAGGTCTACAGAAAAGTCCGCGATGGTATAGGTCTATCTTCTAAGGATAGCTCACTATGCCCATTTTAATTACTAAAAAAATGTTCCCGTCTTATGTGTGCTATTTGGAAAGCTATTTAGAGGTATATAGTATTAATCCTTATCATTTTAAATACGATAGTTACCTTGAGCATTTCATGACCTTTATTATTGCCCTTTACATCATGCAATTTAAATGAATATTGTGACCCGGCTAGCTCGCCGTGGAATTAAAAATAAAATAAAAGTGTTTTAAAATTACAAAATGTATTTACAAATAAAAATAAAATGTTATCACTCAGCACTCCCGGTATATAGTAAAATAAAAGTCACTGGCCTTAAGAAGCGAAGCACACGGTTGCAGAAACAGGAAAATTCAAGGACAGAAGCGGGGAGGGCCTCGAAGCGGACCGTGGGGTTCAGGTGTAGCCCACAGAAGCAAGGCCAATGAAGGAAGGAGACAGGAAAGGGTGCAGGTAAGGGCTGAAAACAAATAACATGCTGCAACATAGCCCAGCACCCAGTCCGAGCCCTACTTAGCGTCGAGGCCAGTGACGACTAAATAAAACTTGGACTAGGTTTTACAATTTTTAAACTATATGTACAATATGAACTATACATACCTGCATAAGAGGCAGCCCTATGTACAAGATAAAATAGTAATAATATAGTGCGCAATTAAATATTCACGCTTTCCATTTCAAGTCAGAAGCCGAATGACACCGTCAAAGTCAAAAAAACAAATGACAACTACTATCAATTTTTAATTTAGAATTTGAATGTAAGCGCCGGCCAATAATGCAGCACGGAGGTTAATGCCGTGCTACAATATCTTGGGAGTTATCGAAAAATGAAAAATTCCGCGCGCAAAATAAGTTCAATAACAATGGCGCGCTTAATCGATTCGTGTTTATTTTAAAACCATCCTCTACACTATCAGTTATGTTTTAGCTGTATTATTAATTAATTATATGATGTAGACACAACACAAATGAGTATGTGTAAAGTTCATGATAGATGGCGCTGGTATAAATATTTTCTTTTGTTGTTTTAATATTATTATTATTGTTTATTACATGTTCACATCTCATTCCCAATTGAAACGAAAACATCATCGGACGGAACATATTATACACATACCTATGATAATAGTCGTGTGTGTGAACTTTGAAAGAAAACGCCGACCACCAGCTGGAAGTACCTACTAGCGGGAGAAAAAATAATAAAAGAAGTACGAAAAAAATAATATAAGATAGGTAAGAAATATTATTTTTCTGTAAGTATATAACAGTCGCAATGGTTAATTTATATAAATGAATGAAAAGGGAAGAAAAAAAAATATCGAAAAGAAGAGAAAAGAGAGCGGTCACCCATCCAACTGCAGGCATTCTCTGACGTTGCTTAACCTCGGTGATCGATGTGTCGTCCGTTATATAAAGCAAAGTGTTTAATTCGCACCATTGTCATTGGAAATATGTGTACGTAATTATATTATAATGGTTAAGAAAATAATACGATGGTATAACATAGCTACTAGAGTAAGAAACGGCAAAAAACAAAAAAGTTTATAGGCGACACTGGCGCCATCTATTATCAAATTCAAACAACTTTCCAAGTGAATCGCCAACGTGCATATATCAATATGTGATTTTACGAGATATCTATTGAAATAATTATATTAACGTTGTTTTTGTTTGATATAATTCGCAATGTAATAAATGATTACACAAAGCATTCGGGTCATTTGAGGCGAATAAATTTGACGTGATCTCACAAAGCGCCACCGGCAGCGCCGCGGGCGGGTGACGAACTAATCCTACATCGCGCTATCGAAGTTTTTAAGGTCGATCGGTATATATGGAAATATTCGAGGATTGCTAATTGGACTTCGGTCCCCAGTCGTGACTGGTTCATAGCTGGTTATAGTAGTATGTATGTATGTATGTATGTATGTATGTATGTATGTATGTATGTATGTATGTATGTATGTATGTATGTATGTATGTAAGTATACATAAGTATCTATGTATGCATGTATATATATGCATGTGTATTTGTATGTATGTATGTACAGTACATATGTGGATGGGAGGGAGAGAGAGCGAGAGAGAGCGAGAGAGAGCGAGAGAGAGCGAGAGAGAGCGAGAGAGAGCGAGAGAGAGCGAGAGAGAGCGAGAGAGAGCGAGAGAGAGCGAGAGAGAGCGAGAGAGAGCGAGAGAGAGCGAGAGAGAGCGAGAGAGAGCGAGAGAGAGCGAGAGAGAGCGAGAGAGAGCGAGAGAGAGCGAGAGAGAGCGAGAGAGAGCGAGAGACTATAGAGAGAAAGTATGCTAAAGCGCACAAATAACCCTTAACTGTGGATTCGTGTAATAGAAACAAAACAAAGTTCGATTCGCGTGTAATAAGGAATATAAGTGTTGGTAAATGACACCCCCCCCCCCCCCCTTATCCATAAACCTCGAAGGGGGGGGGGGGGGCGAGAAAAATATAGTTTAAAATGGCAAAATTTAACCGATTCGTGTGGATTCGTGTAATAGACACTTTTCAGTGGATTCGTG
>OZ020277.1:9844043-9846543 GCA_963971205.1 Aethes cnicana
AATTGTTTTCGAACTTTGTGAACGCGCCGCACAGTCCACAACACCGGTGGTGTGTGTGAGACTGTACACTGACGTTACGCCCCGCACGAAACGGATGGACCGATCGGGCGGGACGTGCCGTATTTTTGAGAATGGAATGGAACCCATTTTCCAGGTGAGTGAGTTACGTGTGACGTGACTCACGCGAGAAGCGCGACATACATATAAAATATACATCGCGCGCCCATATTGAACGTTCGTTAGAAACCTAACCAGGCAGAATAGTATCACGACACATCCGATGAGATGTTAAACAAATTTTCAATTGACATGATCGTATTCAGCACAAAATTAGAACACCCGGCGTCGGAGAGCGCGTTTATTGATGTAACCCACCAAACGTCGCCTAGCCAAGCAGAGCCCGCGTCGCGAGTCGACCGCCGTTGCGTTGGGAAGAGTCAGACATACTGACATCGACCCGACGACGTCGGCGAAACGCTGACGTGGGCACAAAACGTGGCAGAGGCTCTCATACATGAGTATAGTAGAATTGCAAGTGCAATCTTGTCAACCGTCGCGCGCCACACCGGATTCGATTTATCAACAAACGGACGTTTTATCGATAAAAGTCATCCCATTTGAGAGCGACGCGACAACGGTCACTTTGTGTATACATGATAAAGTCAGCACACGCGGCAGCATCGAATGCCAAATCGCGTCTCATGCGTCAAAATACAAATTTCGAAAATGTTAAAAAAAAAAAATTCAAACATTTTATAAATACCGGTAGAATTCTTCCATCGACGACACTGCAGCAGTGTCGGCGCCGAAGAACGCCCCGCTGTTTGTTCACCGCGCGCCCGGCGGCCCCGCGGTGATGTGATGGTTGTTATTTCGTCCCCGGCGGCGCGCTGCGCTCTCTCAATCCTCACACACGACGCGCGCTCGGAGAGAAGTCGCGTCGTCGCCGCCGGCTACGTATATGCTGTGGACATATCGACACGCGCGGGCGGGTCGGGTCGACCGGGAGAACGTTATATCACTTACACATTATAAAACTGAACGGATTTTAATGCAGTTTTCATTTATATATAGAATGGTTCTTGGGGAAGGTTTTAATTATATATTTTTTTATAGTTTTTCGTATATTAGATGAAATATGACGATGTTAGTTCAAGATGGCGGAGAAAATCAAGCCGGCGGAGAGCTTTCATGGAAAACGCTGCCTAATCCCTTTGAGTTATAACAAAACAATGTATGGAGGAATTGTTCCTCTTATATAGGTCTACAGAAAAGTCCGCGATGGTATAGGTCTATCTTCTAAGGATAGCTCACTATGCCCATTTTAATTACTAAAAAAATGTTCCCGTCTTATGTGTGCTATTTGGAAAGCTATTTAGAGGTATATAGTATTAATCCTTATCATTTTAAATACGATAGTTACCTTGAGCATTTCATGACCTTTATTATTGCCCTTTACATCATGCAATTTAAATGAATATTGTGACCCGGCTAGCTCGCCGTGGAATTAAAAATAAAATAAAAGTGTTTTAAAATTACAAAATGTATTTACAAATAAAAATAAAATGTTATCACTCAGCACTCCCGGTATATAGTAAAATAAAAGTCACTGGCCTTAAGAAGCGAAGCACACGGTTGCAGAAACAGGAAAATTCAAGGACAGAAGCGGGGAGGGCCTCGAAGCGGACCGTGGGGTTCAGGTGTAGCCCACAGAAGCAAGGCCAATGAAGGAAGGAGACAGGAAAGGGTGCAGGTAAGGGCTGAAAACAAATAACATGCTGCAACATAGCCCAGCACCCAGTCCGAGCCCTACTTAGCGTCGAGGCCAGTGACGACTAAATAAAACTTGGACTAGGTTTTACAATTTTTAAACTATATGTACAATATGAACTATACATACCTGCATAAGAGGCAGCCCTATGTACAAGATAAAATAGTAATAATATAGTGCGCAATTAAATATTCACGCTTTCCATTTCAAGTCAGAAGCCGAATGACACCGTCAAAGTCAAAAAAACAAATGACAACTACTATCAATTTTTAATTTAGAATTTGAATGTAAGCGCCGGCCAATAATGCAGCACGGAGGTTAATGCCGTGCTACAATATCTTGGGAGTTATCGAAAAATGAAAAATTCCGCGCGCAAAATAAGTTCAATAACAATGGCGCGCTTAATCGATTCGTGTTTATTTTAAAACCATCCTCTACACTATCAGTTATGTTTTAGCTGTATTATTAATTAATTATATGATGTAGACACAACACAAATGAGTATGTGTAAAGTTCATGATAGATGGCGCTGGTATAAATATTTTCTTTTGTTGTTTTAATATTATTATTATTGTTTATTACATGTTCACATCTCATTCCCAATTGAAACGAAAACATCATCGGACGGAACATATTATACACATACCTATGATAATAGTCGTGTGTGTGAACTTTGAAAGAAAACGCCGACCACCAGCTGGAAGTACCTACTAGCGGGAGAAAAAATAA
>OZ020277.1:9854043-9859043 GCA_963971205.1 Aethes cnicana
TCGCTCCACCAACTAAGAACGGCCATGCACCACCACCCACCGAATCAAGAAAGAGCTGTTAATCTGTCAATCCTTCCGGTGTCCGGGCCTGGTGAGATTTCCCGTGTTGAGTCAAATTAAGCCGCAGGCTCCACTCCTGGTGGTGCCCTTCCGTCAATTCCTTTAAGTTTCAGCTTTGCAACCATACTCCCCCCGGAGTCCAAAATCTTTGGTTTCCCGGAAGCTGCCCGCCGAGCCATTGTAGTAACGTCGGCGGATCGCTAGATGACATATTTACGGTTAGAACTAGGGCGGTATCTAATCGCCTTCGAACCTCTAACTTTCGTTCTTGATTGATGAAAACACCTTTGGCAAATGCTTTCGCTGATGTTCGTCTTGCGACGATCCAAGAATTTCACCTCTAACGTCGCAATACGAATGCCCCCAGTTATCCCTATTAATCATTACCTCGGAGTTCTGAAAACCAACAAAATAGAACCGAGATCATATTCTATTATTCCATGCACGAAATATTCAAGCAGCATTTTGAGCCCGCTTTGAGCACTCTAATTTGTTCAAAGTAAAATTGTCGGCCCACCTCGACACTCACTGAAGAGCATCGCGATAGGATTTTGATATTGAACCGGCGTTTTACCGCCGGCTCACCGACGATATGCTCCGCAAACGTGTCAGTATCACCGCGGATGCGGTGCACCGACAGCGCGCAGCACAAATGCAACTACGAGCTTTTTAACCGCAACAATTTTAGTATACGCTATTGGAGCTGGAGTTACCGCGGCTGCTGGCACCAGACTTGCCCTCCAATTGTTCCTCGTTAAAATATTTAAAGTGTACTCATTCCGATTACGAGGCCTCGTAAGAGTCCCGTATCGTTATTTTTCGTCACTACCTCCCCGTGCCGGGAGTGGGTAATTTGCGCGCCTGCTGCCTTCCTTGGATGTGGTAGCCGTTTCTCAGGCTCCCTCTCCGGAATCGAACCCTGATTCCCCGTTACCCGTGACAACCATGGTAGTCGCAGAAACTACCATCGAAAGTTGATAAGGCAGACATTTGAAAGATGCGTCGCCGGTACTGGACCGTGCGATCTGCAAAAGTTATCCAGATTCATCAAAATGTTACGACTTCGGACGCGAGGCCCTCCGCCGATTGGTTTTGATCTAATAAAAGCACTCATCCCATCACTGGTCAGAGTTCTGATTGCATGTATTAGCTCTAGAATTACCACAGTTATCCAAGTAACTGAGTAAGATCTAAGGAACCAAAACTGATATATTGAGCCATTCGCGGTATCGCCTTAATACGGCTTGCACTGAGACATGCATGGCTTAATCTTTGAGACAAGCATATAACTACTGGCAGGATCAACCAGGGAGCTGTTCCAAAATTGTTTTCGAACTTTGTGAACGCGCCGCACAGTCCACAACACCGGTGGTGTGTGTGAGACTGTACACTGACGTTACGCCCCGCACGAAACGGATGGACCGATCGGGCGGGACGTGCCGTATTTTTGAGAATGGAATGGAACCCATTTTCCAGGTGAGTGAGTTACGTGTGACGTGACTCACGCGAGAAGCGCGACATACATATAAAATATACATCGCGCGCCCATATTGAACGTTCGTTAGAAACCTAACCAGGCAGAATAGTATCACGACACATCCGATGAGATGTTAAACAAATTTTCAATTGACATGATCGTATTCAGCACAAAATTAGAACACCCGGCGTCGGAGAGCGCGTTTATTGATGTAACCCACCAAACGTCGCCTAGCCAAGCAGAGCCCGCGTCGCGAGTCGACCGCCGTTGCGTTGGGAAGAGTCAGACATACTGACATCGACCCGACGACGTCGGCGAAACGCTGACGTGGGCACAAAACGTGGCAGAGGCTCTCATACATGAGTATAGTAGAATTGCAAGTGCAATCTTGTCAACCGTCGCGCGCCACACCGGATTCGATTTATCAACAAACGGACGTTTTATCGATAAAAGTCATCCCATTTGAGAGCGACGCGACAACGGTCACTTTGTGTATACATGATAAAGTCAGCACACGCGGCAGCATCGAATGCCAAATCGCGTCTCATGCGTCAAAATACAAATTTCGAAAATGTTAAAAAAAAAAAATTCAAACATTTTATAAATACCGGTAGAATTCTTCCATCGACGACACTGCAGCAGTGTCGGCGCCGAAGAACGCCCCGCTGTTTGTTCACCGCGCGCCCGGCGGCCCCGCGGTGATGTGATGGTTGTTATTTCGTCCCCGGCGGCGCGCTGCGCTCTCTCAATCCTCACACACGACGCGCGCTCGGAGAGAAGTCGCGTCGTCGCCGCCGGCTACGTATATGCTGTGGACATATCGACACGCGCGGGCGGGTCGGGTCGACCGGGAGAACGTTATATCACTTACACATTATAAAACTGAACGGATTTTAATGCAGTTTTCATTTATATATAGAATGGTTCTTGGGGAAGGTTTTAATTATATATTTTTTTATAGTTTTTCGTATATTAGATGAAATATGACGATGTTAGTTCAAGATGGCGGAGAAAATCAAGCCGGCGGAGAGCTTTCATGGAAAACGCTGCCTAATCCCTTTGAGTTATAACAAAACAATGTATGGAGGAATTGTTCCTCTTATATAGGTCTACAGAAAAGTCCGCGATGGTATAGGTCTATCTTCTAAGGATAGCTCACTATGCCCATTTTAATTACTAAAAAAATGTTCCCGTCTTATGTGTGCTATTTGGAAAGCTATTTAGAGGTATATAGTATTAATCCTTATCATTTTAAATACGATAGTTACCTTGAGCATTTCATGACCTTTATTATTGCCCTTTACATCATGCAATTTAAATGAATATTGTGACCCGGCTAGCTCGCCGTGGAATTAAAAATAAAATAAAAGTGTTTTAAAATTACAAAATGTATTTACAAATAAAAATAAAATGTTATCACTCAGCACTCCCGGTATATAGTAAAATAAAAGTCACTGGCCTTAAGAAGCGAAGCACACGGTTGCAGAAACAGGAAAATTCAAGGACAGAAGCGGGGAGGGCCTCGAAGCGGACCGTGGGGTTCAGGTGTAGCCCACAGAAGCAAGGCCAATGAAGGAAGGAGACAGGAAAGGGTGCAGGTAAGGGCTGAAAACAAATAACATGCTGCAACATAGCCCAGCACCCAGTCCGAGCCCTACTTAGCGTCGAGGCCAGTGACGACTAAATAAAACTTGGACTAGGTTTTACAATTTTTAAACTATATGTACAATATGAACTATACATACCTGCATAAGAGGCAGCCCTATGTACAAGATAAAATAGTAATAATATAGTGCGCAATTAAATATTCACGCTTTCCATTTCAAGTCAGAAGCCGAATGACACCGTCAAAGTCAAAAAAACAAATGACAACTACTATCAATTTTTAATTTAGAATTTGAATGTAAGCGCCGGCCAATAATGCAGCACGGAGGTTAATGCCGTGCTACAATATCTTGGGAGTTATCGAAAAATGAAAAATTCCGCGCGCAAAATAAGTTCAATAACAATGGCGCGCTTAATCGATTCGTGTTTATTTTAAAACCATCCTCTACACTATCAGTTATGTTTTAGCTGTATTATTAATTAATTATATGATGTAGACACAACACAAATGAGTATGTGTAAAGTTCATGATAGATGGCGCTGGTATAAATATTTTCTTTTGTTGTTTTAATATTATTATTATTGTTTATTACATGTTCACATCTCATTCCCAATTGAAACGAAAACATCATCGGACGGAACATATTATACACATACCTATGATAATAGTCGTGTGTGTGAACTTTGAAAGAAAACGCCGACCACCAGCTGGAAGTACCTACTAGCGGGAGAAAAAATAATAAAAGAAGTACGAAAAAAATAATATAAGATAGGTAAGAAATATTATTTTTCTGTAAGTATATAACAGTCGCAATGGTTAATTTATATAAATGAATGAAAAGGGAAGAAAAAAAAATATCGAAAAGAAGAGAAAAGAGAGCGGTCACCCATCCAACTGCAGGCATTCTCTGACGTTGCTTAACCTCGGTGATCGATGTGTCGTCCGTTATATAAAGCAAAGTGTTTAATTCGCACCATTGTCATTGGAAATATGTGTACGTAATTATATTATAATGGTTAAGAAAATAATACGATGGTATAACATAGCTACTAGAGTAAGAAACGGCAAAAAACAAAAAAGTTTATAGGCGACACTGGCGCCATCTATTATCAAATTCAAACAACTTTCCAAGTGAATCGCCAACGTGCATATATCAATATGTGATTTTACGAGATATCTATTGAAATAATTATATTAACGTTGTTTTTGTTTGATATAATTCGCAATGTAATAAATGATTACACAAAGCATTCGGGTCATTTGAGGCGAATAAATTTGACGTGATCTCACAAAGCGCCACCGGCAGCGCCGCGGGCGGGTGACGAACTAATCCTACATCGCGCTATCGAAGTTTTTAAGGTCGATCGGTATATATGGAAATATTCGAGGATTGCTAATTGGACTTCGGTCCCCAGTCGTGACTGGTTCATAGCTGGTTATAGAGTATGTATGTATGTATGTATGTATGTATGTATGTATGTATGTATGTATGTATGTATGTATGTATGTATGTATGTATGTAAGTATACATAAGTATCTATGTATGCATGTATATATATGCATGTGTATTTGTATGTATGTATGTACAGTACATATGTGGATGGGAGGGAGAGAGAGCGAGAGAGAGCGAGAGAGAGCGAGAGAGAGCGAGAGAGAGCGAGAGAGAGCGAGAGAGAGCGAGAGAGAGCGAGAGAGAGCGAGAGAGAGCGAGAGAGAGCGAGAGAGAGCGAGAGAGAGCGAGAGAGAGCGAGAGAGAGCGAGAGAGAGCGAGAGAGAGCGAGAGAGAGCGAGAGAGAGCGAGAGAGAGCGAGAGAGAGCGAGAGAGAGAGCGAGAGAGCGCGATAGAGAGAAAGTATG
>OZ020277.1:9864043-9869043 GCA_963971205.1 Aethes cnicana
GCGCATCAAACAACGCAAAGATACGTTCATGGACGCACACAACACTATAACACATAAACAGTGCCATATATCACAGTGTGTGCGCGCGCGCATGCAAATCGTAGCGTGCATTAAGATGCGCAACGCAAACAAATACATAAGCGAGTTATATATTGTTGTTGTGAACATTTTTAAACGAACGTTAGCAATCGTGACGACGCAAGACGTCGTCACAAACGCGAACGAACAGTCATCAGCGTCGCACATCGGCGAGCAATGTGACAATAATAGTTTATATTTATGCAGCCGGCCCTCAGACAGGAGTGGTCCTGGATGTGTCTCCACGGACCGCAATGTGCGTTCGAAATGTCGATGTTCAAATGTGTCCTGCAGTTCACACTATGACGCGCAGTTAACTGCGTTCTTCATCGACCCGCGAGCCAAGTGATCCACCGTCCAGGGTAATGGTTTGTGTCGTTTGCAAACAAACTGTTACTCTTTTACTTCGAATGAAAAATGTTTTTTTCTTTGTGACTAAAAGAAAAAGTGAAAAAAAAAAATACCCGCATTGATCGGTGTCGTATCGCACACGGTTGACGCTTCGAGACTATGAAAGAAACGGCCACGCGAGCGCGCTACGGGCGCGGAGTTCAGCCTTTTCTATGCGCGAAAGCGAGACCGGTGTAACTTGCATGAGTCTCCTTCGAAGCGACGCGAGCTCCGACCGATCGACAGATCGACCGAAGACCCGTCCGTGTGCGCGTGCGACGTTTAGTGACGGATTATTTTTGCGTCATTGCCCGTGAGAAGATCACGCACAACGAAACACGTTAATGATCCTTCCGCAGGTTCCCCTACGGAAACCTTGTTACGACTTTTACTTCCTCTAAATGATCAAGTTTGGTCAACTTCCCAGCAACGCCGACGGCCGTGAAGCCACCGCGTGTCGGTCCGAAGACCTCACTAAATCATTCAATCGGTAGTAGCGACGGGCGGTGTGTCAATCGGTAGTAGCGACGGGCGGTGTGTACAAAGGGCAGGGACGTAATCAACGCGAGCTTATGACTCGCGCTTACTAGGAATTCCTCGTTTATGGGGGATAATTGCAAACCCCAATCCCCAGCACGAAGGAGTTTCAACGGGTTGCCCGGGCCTCTAGGCCAAGGAGAACATGCTGATTCCTTCAGTGTAGCGCGCGTGCGGCCCAGGACATCTAAGGGCATCACAGACCTGTTATTGCTCAATCTCGTGCGGCTCGAAACCGCCGGTCCCTCTAAGAAGAATTTTAATACGTCGCCAGTGAGTTGCGCGACCGCGAACGGCCGCGCGCACCTAAATGACGACGCCCCTAAATGACGACGCCTATTTAGCAGGCTAGAGTCTCGTTCGTTACCGGAATTAACCAGACAAATCGCTCCACCAACTAAGAACGGCCATGCACCACCACCCACCGAATCAAGAAAGAGCTGTTAATCTGTCAATCCTTCCGGTGTCCGGGCCTGGTGAGATTTCCCGTGTTGAGTCAAATTAAGCCGCAGGCTCCACTCCTGGTGGTGCCCTTCCGTCAATTCCTTTAAGTTTCAGCTTTGCAACCATACTCCCCCCGGAGTCCAAAATCTTTGGTTTCCCGGAAGCTGCCCGCCGAGCCATTGTAGTAACGTCGGCGGATCGCTAGATGACATATTTACGGTTAGAACTAGGGCGGTATCTAATCGCCTTCGAACCTCTAACTTTCGTTCTTGATTGATGAAAACACCTTTGGCAAATGCTTTCGCTGATGTTCGTCTTGCGACGATCCAAGAATTTCACCTCTAACGTCGCAATACGAATGCCCCCAGTTATCCCTATTAATCATTACCTCGGAGTTCTGAAAACCAACAAAATAGAACCGAGATCATATTCTATTATTCCATGCACGAAATATTCAAGCAGCATTTTGAGCCCGCTTTGAGCACTCTAATTTGTTCAAAGTAAAATTGTCGGCCCACCTCGACACTCACTGAAGAGCATCGCGATAGGATTTTGATATTGAACCGGCGTTTTACCGCCGGCTCACCGACGATATGCTCCGCAAACGTGTCAGTATCACCGCGGATGCGGTGCACCGACAGCGCGCAGCACAAATGCAACTACGAGCTTTTTAACCGCAACAATTTTAGTATACGCTATTGGAGCGGCTGCTGGCACCAGACTTGCCCTCCAATTGTTCCTCGTTAAAATATTTAAAGTGTACTCATTCCGATTACGAGGCCTCGTAAGAGTCCCGTATCGTTATTTTTCGTCACTACCTCCCCGTGCCGGGAGTGGGTAATTTGCGCGCCTGCTGCCTTCCTTGGATGTGGTAGCCGTTTCTCAGGCTCCCTCTCCGGAATCGAACCCTGATTCCCCGTTACCCGTGACAACCATGGTAGTCGCAGAAACTACCATCGAAAGTTGATAAGGCAGACATTTGAAAGATGCGTCGCCGGTACTGGACCGTGCGATCTGCAAAAGTTATCCAGATTCATCAAAATGTTACGACTTCGGACGCGAGGCCCTCCGCCGATTGGTTTTGATCTAATAAAAGCACTCATCCCATCACTGGTCAGAGTTCTGATTGCATGTATTAGCTCTAGAATTACCACAGTTATCCAAGTAACTGAGTAAGATCTAAGGAACCAAAACTGATATATTGAGCCATTCGCGGTATCGCCTTAATACGGCTTGCACTGAGACATGCATGGCTTAATCTTTGAGACAAGCATATAACTACTGGCAGGATCAACCAGGGAGCTGTTCCAAAATTGTTTTCGAACTTTGTGAACGCGCCGCACAGTCCACAACACCGGTGGTGTGTGTGAGACTGTACACTGACGTTACGCCCCGCACGAAACGGATGGACCGATCGGGCGGGACGTGCCGTATTTTTGAGAATGGAATGGAACCCATTTTCCAGGTGAGTGAGTTACGTGTGACGTGACTCACGCGAGAAGCGCGACATACATATAAAATATACATCGCGCGCCCATATTGAACGTTCGTTAGAAACCTAACCAGGCAGAATAGTATCACGACACATCCGATGAGATGTTAAACAAATTTTCAATTGACATGATCGTATTCAGCACAAAATTAGAACACCCGGCGTCGGAGAGCGCGTTTATTGATGTAACCCACCAAACGTCGCCTAGCCAAGCAGAGCCCGCGTCGCGAGTCGACCGCCGTTGCGTTGGGAAGAGTCAGACATACTGACATCGACCCGACGACGTCGGCGAAACGCTGACGTGGGCACAAAACGTGGCAGAGGCTCTCATACATGAGTATAGTAGAATTGCAAGTGCAATCTTGTCAACCGTCGCGCGCCACACCGGATTCGATTTATCAACAAACGGACGTTTTATCGATAAAAGTCATCCCATTTGAGAGCGACGCGACAACGGTCACTTTGTGTATACATGATAAAGTCAGCACACGCGGCAGCATCGAATGCCAAATCGCGTCTCATGCGTCAAAATACAAATTTCGAAAATGTTAAAAAAAAAAAATTCAAACATTTTATAAATACCGGTAGAATTCTTCCATCGACGACACTGCAGCAGTGTCGGCGCCGAAGAACGCCCCGCTGTTTGTTCACCGCGCGCCCGGCGGCCCCGCGGTGATGTGATGGTTGTTATTTCGTCCCCGGCGGCGCGCTGCGCTCTCTCAATCCTCACACACGACGCGCGCTCGGAGAGAAGTCGCGTCGTCGCCGCCGGCTACGTATATGCTGTGGACATATCGACACGCGCGGGCGGGTCGGGTCGACCGGGAGAACGTTATATCACTTACACATTATAAAACTGAACGGATTTTAATGCAGTTTTCATTTATATATAGAATGGTTCTTGGGGAAGGTTTTAATTATATATTTTTTTATAGTTTTTCGTATATTAGATGAAATATGACGATGTTAGTTCAAGATGGCGGAGAAAATCAAGCCGGCGGAGAGCTTTCATGGAAAACGCTGCCTAATCCCTTTGAGTTATAACAAAACAATGTATGGAGGAATTGTTCCTCTTATATAGGTCTACAGAAAAGTCCGCGATGGTATAGGTCTATCTTCTAAGGATAGCTCACTATGCCCATTTTAATTACTAAAAAAATGTTCCCGTCTTATGTGTGCTATTTGGAAAGCTATTTAGAGGTATATAGTATTAATCCTTATCATTTTAAATACGATAGTTACCTTGAGCATTTCATGACCTTTATTATTGCCCTTTACATCATGCAATTTAAATGAATATTGTGACCCGGCTAGCTCGCCGTGGAATTAAAAATAAAATAAAAGTGTTTTAAAATTACAAAATGTATTTACAAATAAAAATAAAATGTTATCACTCAGCACTCCCGGTATATAGTAAAATAAAAGTCACTGGCCTTAAGAAGCGAAGCACACGGTTGCAGAAACAGGAAAATTCAAGGACAGAAGCGGGGAGGGCCTCGAAGCGGACCGTGGGGTTCAGGTGTAGCCCACAGAAGCAAGGCCAATGAAGGAAGGAGACAGGAAAGGGTGCAGGTAAGGGCTGAAAACAAATAACATGCTGCAACATAGCCCAGCACCCAGTCCGAGCCCTACTTAGCGTCGAGGCCAGTGACGACTAAATAAAACTTGGACTAGGTTTTACAATTTTTAAACTATATGTACAATATGAACTATACATACCTGCATAAGAGGCAGCCCTATGTACAAGATAAAATAGTAATAATATAGTGCGCAATTAAATATTCACGCTTTCCATTTCAAGTCAGAAGCCGAATGACACCGTCAAAGTCAAAAAAACAAATGACAACTACTATCAATTTTTAATTTAGAATTTGAATGTAAGCGCCGGCCAATAATGCAGCACGGAGGTTAATGCCGTGCTACAATATCTTGGGAGTTATCGAAAAATGAAAAATTCCGCGCGCAAAATAAGTTCAATAACAATGGCGCGCTTAATCGATTCGTGTTTATTTTAAAACCATCCTCTACACTATCAGTTATGTTTTAGCTGTATTATTAA
>OZ020277.1:9876543-9879043 GCA_963971205.1 Aethes cnicana
CAGGACATCTAAGGGCATCACAGACCTGTTATTGCTCAATCTCGTGCGGCTCGAAACCGCCGGTCCCTCTAAGAAGAATTTTAATACGTCGCCAGTGAGTTGCGCGACCGCGAACGGCCGCGCGCACCTAAATGACGACGCCTATTTAGCAGGCTAGAGTCTCGTTCGTTACCGGAATTAACCAGACAAATCGCTCCACCAACTAAGAACGGCCATGCACCACCACCCACCGAATCAAGAAAGAGCTGTTAATCTGTCAATCCTTCCGGTGTCCGGGCCTGGTGAGATTTCCCGTGTTGAGTCAAATTAAGCCGCAGGCTCCACTCCTGGTGGTGCCCTTCCGTCAATTCCTTTAAGTTTCAGCTTTGCAACCATACTCCCCCCGGAGTCCAAAATCTTTGGTTTCCCGGAAGCTGCCCGCCGAGCCATTGTAGTAACGTCGGCGGATCGCTAGATGACATATTTACGGTTAGAACTAGGGCGGTATCTAATCGCCTTCGAACCTCTAACTTTCGTTCTTGATTGATGAAAACACCTTTGGCAAATGCTTTCGCTGATGTTCGTCTTGCGACGATCCAAGAATTTCACCTCTAACGTCGCAATACGAATGCCCCCAGTTATCCCTATTAATCATTACCTCGGAGTTCTGAAAACCAACAAAATAGAACCGAGATCATATTCTATTATTCCATGCACGAAATATTCAAGCAGCATTTTGAGCCCGCTTTGAGCACTCTAATTTGTTCAAAGTAAAATTGTCGGCCCACCTCGACACTCACTGAAGAGCATCGCGATAGGATTTTGATATTGAACCGGCGTTTTACCGCCGGCTCACCGACGATATGCTCCGCAAACGTGTCAGTATCACCGCGGATGCGGTGCACCGACAGCGCGCAGCACAAATGCAACTACGAGCTTTTTAACCGCAACAATTTTAGTATACGCTATTGGAGCTGGAGTTACCGCGGCTGCTGGCACCAGACTTGCCCTCCAATTGTTCCTCGTTAAAATATTTAAAGTGTACTCATTCCGATTACGAGGCCTCGTAAGAGTCCCGTATCGTTATTTTTCGTCACTACCTCCCCGTGCCGGGAGTGGGTAATTTGCGCGCCTGCTGCCTTCCTTGGATGTGGTAGCCGTTTCTCAGGCTCCCTCTCCGGAATCGAACCCTGATTCCCCGTTACCCGTGACAACCATGGTAGTCGCAGAAACTACCATCGAAAGTTGATAAGGCAGACATTTGAAAGATGCGTCGCCGGTACTGGACCGTGCGATCTGCAAAAGTTATCCAGATTCATCAAAATGTTACGACTTCGGACGCGAGGCCCTCCGCCGATTGGTTTTGATCTAATAAAAGCACTCATCCCATCACTGGTCAGAGTTCTGATTGCATGTATTAGCTCTAGAATTACCACAGTTATCCAAGTAACTGAGTAAGATCTAAGGAACCAAAACTGATATATTGAGCCATTCGCGGTATCGCCTTAATACGGCTTGCACTGAGACATGCATGGCTTAATCTTTGAGACAAGCATATAACTACTGGCAGGATCAACCAGGGAGCTGTTCCAAAATTGTTTTCGAACTTTGTGAACGCGCCGCACAGTCCACAACACCGGTGGTGTGTGTGAGACTGTACACTGACGTTACGCCCCGCACGAAACGGATGGACCGATCGGGCGGGACGTGCCGTATTTTTGAGAATGGAATGGAACCCATTTTCCAGGTGAGTGAGTTACGTGTGACGTGACTCACGCGAGAAGCGCGACATACATATAAAATATACATCGCGCGCCCATATTGAACGTTCGTTAGAAACCTAACCAGGCAGAATAGTATCACGACACATCCGATGAGATGTTAAACAAATTTTCAATTGACATGATCGTATTCAGCACAAAATTAGAACACCCGGCGTCGGAGAGCGCGTTTATTGATGTAACCCACCAAACGTCGCCTAGCCAAGCAGAGCCCGCGTCGCGAGTCGACCGCCGTTGCGTTGGGAAGAGTCAGACATACTGACATCGACCCGACGACGTCGGCGAAACGCTGACGTGGGCACAAAACGTGGCAGAGGCTCTCATACATGAGTATAGTAGAATTGCAAGTGCAATCTTGTCAACCGTCGCGCGCCACACCGGATTCGATTTATCAACAAACGGACGTTTTATCGATAAAAGTCATCCCATTTGAGAGCGACGCGACAACGGTCACTTTGTGTATACATGATAAAGTCAGCACACGCGGCAGCATCGAATGCCAAATCGCGTCTCATGCGTCAAAATACAAATTTCGAAAATGTTAAAAAAAAAAAATTCAAACATTTTATAAATACCGGTAGAATTCTTCCATCGACGACACTGCAGCAGTGTCGGCGCCGAAGAACGCCCCGCTGTTTGTTCACCGCGCGCCCGGCGGCCCCGCGGTGATGTGATGGTTGTTATTTCGTCCCCGGCGGCGCGCTGCGCTCTCTCAATCCTCACACACGACGCGCGCTCGG
>OZ020277.1:9884043-9889043 GCA_963971205.1 Aethes cnicana
CGAAAGACTTCTAGGTCAGCCGGGAAAACCCCCGCCAGCACCGGAAGTGCCGCGGTACTCGCTGTTCTATAAGCCTTCGTCAACAAAATCAAGGCCGGTCGTTGAGTCCGAAGGAGTGCGCTCCGGACCGCGTATCTGGAAGAGCGCTGGTACCATACTGCAGCAGCGTAGGTCAAAATCGCCACATACGTCCCTGCAAACAGGACTCGAAGGGCCCGAAACCTCACGCCCCAGGTCGATGCCGACTGGCGGGACATCTTCCCGAAGCCCGCGCTCGCTCTCTCGCCAATGGAAACCGCATGCTGCACGTAGGACTTTGCATCATCCAATGTAACGCCGAGTATCCTCGCCTGTGACACATTGACGATTGAGGCACCTCCCATCTTGATGGTAGGACTCCGTTTGAACTTGCCCTTGTGGGTCATCGTCAGTGACTTCCCGGAGGAGAAACTGAGGCGATTGCGACTTCCCCACTCGCATACGGCCGTCAGGATGGCAGCGGCATTCCGCTCGATCATCGCCCGGGACGATGCTTCAATCGTAATGGTCACGTCATCGGCATAGGCTACGAAACGGACTCCCTCGGGCTTGGGTACCTTCAGGAGGTCGTCGAGGAGGAGGTTCCATAGGGTAGGACCCAAAACAGAACCTTGCGGACATCCCATGGTGGAGGCCTTCCACACCACCCGGTCTCCAGCAAACAAACCTACTCTGCGATCTGTGAAATAGCTAACAAGGGCCCTGTAGATGTTGAGCGGGACACCAGCTTGCTTCGCTTTGAGGAGGATCATTGGCCACCAGGCGTTGTCGAAAGCCCCCGAGATGTCAAGGCAGATGATCTGAACATAAGGCTCGACAGACGTAACAGCCGCATGGTTGATCGCGTTAAGCGCCGTGACAGTTGACCGTCCGCGGGTAAACCCATGTTGGGAATCTGAAAGCTGATTGAATAGACAAGGGGAGCAGGAGATAATCACGCGTTCCAGTATCTTTCCTAAAATCGGCAGCAGAGTGATCGGCCGATAGGCCTTCGGATCGGTGGGTGGCTTGCCGTTACCCTTTGGCAGAACAACCAATTTTCCGGACTTCCAGATGTTAGGAAATACGCCTTCGGTGATGCACGCCCTGTACATGTGCCAGATTTCATCGCCGGTAGCTCTCCACGCATACTTGACGATCTTAGCCGTGATACCGTCCAGTCCTGGCGCGGTGTTCGGTAGGTTCCGGATGATGGTAGCGATCTCCTCTTTAGACGGAATCTCGGCTTCTCTCCCCGGGGGGGGTGAACAGGCGGCTGCTACGCGCACCGTGCGATGATACTCAGTATCCTTCGTAGGGTCGTCGTCTGGACACAGTGTACGCACTAGGCCCGACATGGTGTCTCCGGTACTCTGGGTGTAACCTTGCACGAGTTCGATGCCGTTCATGACGTTGGTAGGCGGTCGGAGGCGTCCACTAGCGACGCGGTACGCAAGACCCCAAGGGTCAGAGTTGCCAGATTCAGCGACTTGCTTAAAGAATTCGAGCTCGGTTTCCTTCATAGCGGTCTTATAAATGATCCTAGCTGCATTCAGGGCCTTGCGTAAGATCTCTTCTCTTGTTCCTCCCGTGCGACGGGATGCTTGCCAATCGCGTCGTGCTCGGTACACATCCGCCCTAAGGCGGTCTAACCGCGGATTCCACCATTCGTATCCGCCTTTGTCGACCTTCCTGCACGTGCCTAGCTTCTCTCTCGCAGTACGCAGTAAAATGTCGGTGTACTGTTCGCATATCGCGTTGGCAGGGCGAGAAAGGTCGAGTCTGCCCATACGGGCGTGCAAAGTAGAGCAAAATAAGTTCCAGTCGACACCGCGTTCTCTAAAGTATGTCGTGGCTGGTGCTTGCTCAGTACAGTCACTTCGAGTGTTGCCGCGGATCACGTTAAACGTGATCAATTGGTGGTCACTCATGCTGACGCCCTCGTTGACTTTCCAGTCGGTGATGTGAACGCCGCGCGTGGACAGGGTGATATCGACATTCGACGAACCGTTCGGGCTGCAAAAGGTCGGCGGTTGGCCCTCGATGTTGTGGATGACCAAGTTTCGTCCAAGGATGAAGCCTTCCATTTGGTTCTTACGGTATTCGGTGTCTGGCCCCCTGCCTGAGTACTGTCTTCGTTCGCAATGCCACATCGGAGAATGCGCATTGCTATCTATGGAGATGAGTACCTGGGAACCCTGCAGTTTGTCCATGACGTGGGTGAGATGTTGCAGGTGACGAGAAATGTCGTGACTGTACTGACAATAAACAGAGATTACATACATATCAAGCTGCTGACTGTGGATGTGGGCTACTGCGCAGTGATCGGTGCTAAGGTGATGGAGCATGGTGTATACAATGTTGTTGTTGATCGGCAACAAACCAGCCTTGGAGTCGGAACTGTGTTGGAGGATCCTGGTGTGGCAATGTTGCTCCTGGATGAGCACAAGATCCAACTCCAGCTCTCTAGCTATTACCGGTAACTCAGTGGTACACGCAGCAGATCCTTGCAGATTAAGTTGACCAACTCGAAGCGCTCTATCCATAGTTAGTCATGTTTATTGCCTGCTGTTCGGCGTGGATGCGCGCTGGACAGGTTGCGGCTCCAGTGGAGTGCTCGTCAGCTCCCTTGCGCTTAAAGCGCATGCACGTGGCGCAGCAGCTGGAGGACGCCTTGCAGTCGTCGCGGACGTGGCCCGACTCACCACACTTCGCACACGTGGGCGACGACGCACGGCAATGCTTCTCGGGATGGCCGTATTGCTGACACTTGGTGCAGCAGGTCACACGCACGAAGTCGCAGACCTCTGCTTCGTCCCACCCTATGTATACTCGGCCTAAGCCGACCAGTTTGTCACGGAGCGCCGATGTGCACTCAACCACCACTGTGGTCCGTGGGCCGTCCTTGCGACCCTTCTTAAATGCAAAGCGGCACTCACGTGACATCCTGGCGGCCGGCCAGTCCGCATCGTCACACAGGTTGATCCTGTGCAGGTCCTCCAGGAAGGCGCTCGGTTCCGGGTCGTGCCGCAGGTTCCTGATTGCAACCAGGGGCCGACGGGCTTTGGGATCCGTGACTCGAAGTGATGGGGGTGCTGCAAGTTTTAGTTTTTCGGCAGCTGCGGCAGTGGCTGTACGCACGACCACACCTGAGTTACCCACCTTCCTGATGGCCTGCACCTGGATCCCCTGGGAGCCTGGCTTCACCGCCTCCTGAAGGGCCGCCTTGGTGTCGTCAGACGTCTTAATCTTGTCGTCGGCTGGGTAAAATATGACCGTGGCCGAACCCTGAGGCTGGACGGTGAGAGCCGGCTTACCCGAGGGCAGTTTGAGCCGCGAGGCGTAGGTTTCCGCAGCAAAAGCAGGGGCAGCAGCGCCAGGGGGCATCGCGCGGGGCGCGGCAGCTTGCAGCTCGAGCTTCGTACACTGCAGTTTGAGTGCAGTGCACTGATGCTCGGCTTCCGCCAAACGGATCTCAAGCGCCGCTACCACCGCCAGGATGTCCTGGCTGTGCCCTGAGATCGTGGTTTTGTCCCCGATATTGAGCTTGTTGGAGGCATTTGCCACCGCAGCAATACCTTTCACCGCTACATGGACCATGTCCATGAGCTGCACCTTCGACTTCCCTGCCAGGCCGAGATCAGGTTCCGTTGCTGGTGGAAGGGCCGGTGTCACTGCGGGGGCATTTGCGATGCTGGGGGAGGCTGCAACTGCAGAGGGCGCGGAGGAAATAGCGCTAGGCGTGGGTTGAGCCGACATGCTAAACGGGGGACCTGACATTATACCCCCAATGGGAGGGATGTTGCGCGATGGCTTGGTCAGCGCAAGGCGCCGACGGACTGCTTCCTGGACGTCCTCGGGGGAGGTGAGGGTCCTCTTTGCGCTAGGTGGCAGCGCCGGAAAGTCCTCTTCCATGGGCGTGTTGGGGGCAGGCTCTCGCTGGGCGGATGATACCGTCGGGGTGCTGAAACCTTGAGGAGGAGTCCGCATGAGTGGCGTCCTGGGCTTGAAGCCCTGCTCCTCACTCATGGCCCTGAGGGCCTCGAGCTCGTCCTGCCGCTTCCTGATTTCCTCCTCAATGAGGCAGCGCTCAGGGTCTTCGTCCGCCATTATGGCGGACGACTAAAAATCTATTACAAGTCCCAAGTGTGGATTCTTGTAATAGACTTAAGCAAAAATTAAAGAGTCGGTTCGTGTATTAGTGTTTAAAAGAAAAGAAGAGAAACTAAGCCGTGGATTCGTGTAATAGAATGGAATAGAAAAAAGACAACTGCCAGATAACTGACAGCTGTCAAAAATATACGTGAAACGGAACGCGCCCACTTACGTCACCGGTGACAGATGCCAAAATGACAGGTGTCACCGATAACGGCAATGTGACATTGACGCTTGGAACGTCACCAATGACAGCTGTCAAAGTCTAATGACAGTGACAGGTGACACTGACAACTTGACACTGACGTATCTGTCGGTTGCAGCCGACACGCCACCGAACCGCGTGGTTAACCTCAAATTGAGGTTATGTCGCCACGCGGTTTACAAAATACACGGCCTCAACCCACACCAATACTTGCTATTCCTTATAATATATAATATATTATTAAGTAATGGTACTTTACCATAAAATGTCCAATAAATACGGCACAGGCACTAAAATTATCACAACACAATAACGGGATTATACCCACTGTCACTATCAGCCAGAAAAACAAACCACAAATAAATAAATACGTTAAACACTAGAGGAAAACTAATGATAACGTTTTTATAAAAGAAAATTCCCGAATTTCCACTGAAAACTCGAAATAAGAAATAATTGCACAGAGCGCACGAGAGGCAACGTCCGATCGCTACGGCGGTCGAGCGCGAGTAGTAGATAGGGACAGTGGGAATCTCGTTAATCCATTCATGCGCGTCACTAATTAGATGACGAGGCATTTGGCTACCTTAAGAGAGTCATAGTTACTCCCGCCGTTTACCCG
>OZ020277.1:9891543-9896543 GCA_963971205.1 Aethes cnicana
TCCCGAACACCACATCTCCCGCGACCAGTAACAACCGCGGGATTCAGTGCTGGGCATATTCCTGTTCGCTCGCCGCTACTAAGGAAATCCTGGTTAGTTTCTTTTCCTCCGCTTACTAATATGCTTAAATTCGGCGGGTGATCCTCCCTGATCTGAGGCCAACGATAAAAATTGGAGGCAGACGCGATATCCGGTCAGCGCTACGACGCAGACGACGGCGCGCAATGCGGCGGCGACGGCGTCGATGCGCTCTTCGGACGTCGAGTCCGCCTACGGCGGCGTTAACAGTGCGCATCAAACAACGCAAAGATACGTTCATGGACGCACACAACACTATAACACATAAACAGTGCCATATATCACAGTGTGTGCGCGCGCGCATGCAAATCGTAGCGTGCATTAAGATGCGCAACGCAAACAAATACATAAGCGAGTTATATATTGTTGTTGTGAACATTTTTAAACGAACGTTAGCAATCGTGACGACGCAAGACGTCGTCACAAACGCGAACGAACAGTCATCAGCGTCGCACATCGGCGAGCAATGTGACAATAATAGTTTATATTTATGCAGCCGGCCCTCAGACAGGAGTGGTCCTGGATGTGTCTCCACGGACCGCAATGTGCGTTCGAAATGTCGATGTTCAAATGTGTCCTGCAGTTCACACTATGACGCGCAGTTAACTGCGTTCTTCATCGACCCGCGAGCCAAGTGATCCACCGTCCAGGGTAATGGTTTGTGTCGTTTGCAAACAAACTGTTACTCTTTTACTTCGAATGAAAAATGTTTTTTTCTTTGTGACTAAAAGAAAAAGTGAAAAAAAAAAATACCCGCATTGATCGGTGTCGTATCGCACACGGTTGACGCTTCGAGACTATGAAAGAAACGGCCACGCGAGCGCGCTACGGGCGCGGAGTTCAGCCTTTTCTATGCGCGAAAGCGAGACCGGTGTAACTTGCATGAGTCTCCTTCGAAGCGACGCGAGCTCCGACCGATCGACAGATCGACCGAAGACCCGTCCGTGTGCGCGTGCGACGTTTAGTGACGGATTATTTTTGCGTCATTGCCCGTGAGAAGATCACGCACAACGAAACACGTTAATGATCCTTCCGCAGGTTCCCCTACGGAAACCTTGTTACGACTTTTACTTCCTCTAAATGATCAAGTTTGGTCAACTTCCCAGCAACGCCGACGGCCGTGAAGCCACCGCGTGTCGGTCCGAAGACCTCACTAAATCATTCAATCGGTAGTAGCGACGGGCGGTGTGTACAAAGGGCAGGGACGTAATCAACGCGAGCTTATGACTCGCGCTTACTAGGAATTCCTCGTTTATGGGGGATAATTGCAAACCCCAATCCCCAGCACGAAGGAGTTTCAACGGGTTGCCCGGGCCTCTAGGCCAAGGAGAACATGCTGATTCCTTCAGTGTAGCGCGCGTGCGGCCCAGGACATCTAAGGGCATCACAGACCTGTTATTGCTCAATCTCGTGCGGCTCGAAACCGCCGGTCCCTCTAAGAAGAATTTTAATACGTCGCCAGTGAGTTGCGCGACCGCGAACGGCCGCGCGCACCTAAATGACGACGCCTATTTAGCAGGCTAGAGTCTCGTTCGTTACCGGAATTAACCAGACAAATCGCTCCACCAACTAAGAACGGCCATGCACCACCACCCACCGAATCAAGAAAGAGCTGTTAATCTGTCAATCCTTCCGGTGTCCGGGCCTGGTGAGATTTCCCGTGTTGAGTCAAATTAAGCCGCAGGCTCCACTCCTGGTGGTGCCCTTCCGTCAATTCCTTTAAGTTTCAGCTTTGCAACCATACTCCCCCCGGAGTCCAAAATCTTTGGTTTCCCGGAAGCTGCCCGCCGAGCCATTGTAGTAACGTCGGCGGATCGCTAGATGACATATTTACGGTTAGAACTAGGGCGGTATCTAATCGCCTTCGAACCTCTAACTTTCGTTCTTGATTGATGAAAACACCTTTGGCAAATGCTTTCGCTGATGTTCGTCTTGCGACGATCCAAGAATTTCACCTCTAACGTCGCAATACGAATGCCCCCAGTTATCCCTATTAATCATTACCTCGGAGTTCTGAAAACCAACAAAATAGAACCGAGATCATATTCTATTATTCCATGCACGAAATATTCAAGCAGCATTTTGAGCCCGCTTTGAGCACTCTAATTTGTTCAAAGTAAAATTGTCGGCCCACCTCGACACTCACTGAAGAGCATCGCGATAGGATTTTGATATTGAACCGGCGTTTTACCGCCGGCTCACCGACGATATGCTCCGCAAACGTGTCAGTATCACCGCGGATGCGGTGCACCGACAGCGCGCAGCACAAATGCAACTACGAGCTTTTTAACCGCAACAATTTTAGTATACGCTATTGGAGCTGGAGTTACCGCGGCTGCTGGCACCAGACTTGCCCTCCAATTGTTCCTCGTTAAAATATTTAAAGTGTACTCATTCCGATTACGAGGCCTCGTAAGAGTCCCGTATCGTTATTTTTCGTCACTACCTCCCCGTGCCGGGAGTGGGTAATTTGCGCGCCTGCTGCCTTCCTTGGATGTGGTAGCCGTTTCTCAGGCTCCCTCTCCGGAATCGAACCCTGATTCCCCGTTACCCGTGACAACCATGGTAGTCGCAGAAACTACCATCGAAAGTTGATAAGGCAGACATTTGAAAGATGCGTCGCCGGTACTGGACCGTGCGATCTGCAAAAGTTATCCAGATTCATCAAAATGTTACGACTTCGGACGCGAGGCCCTCCGCCGATTGGTTTTGATCTAATAAAAGCACTCATCCCATCACTGGTCAGAGTTCTGATTGCATGTATTAGCTCTAGAATTACCACAGTTATCCAAGTAACTGAGTAAGATCTAAGGAACCAAAACTGATATATTGAGCCATTCGCGGTATCGCCTTAATACGGCTTGCACTGAGACATGCATGGCTTAATCTTTGAGACAAGCATATAACTACTGGCAGGATCAACCAGGGAGCTGTTCCAAAATTGTTTTCGAACTTTGTGAACGCGCCGCACAGTCCACAACACCGGTGGTGTGTGTGAGACTGTACACTGACGTTACGCCCCGCACGAAACGGATGGACCGATCGGGCGGGACGTGCCGTATTTTTGAGAATGGAATGGAACCCATTTTCCAGGTGAGTGAGTTACGTGTGACGTGACTCACGCGAGAAGCGCGACATACATATAAAATATACATCGCGCGCCCATATTGAACGTTCGTTAGAAACCTAACCAGGCAGAATAGTATCACGACACATCCGATGAGATGTTAAACAAATTTTCAATTGACATGATCGTATTCAGCACAAAATTAGAACACCCGGCGTCGGAGAGCGCGTTTATTGATGTAACCCACCAAACGTCGCCTAGCCAAGCAGAGCCCGCGTCGCGAGTCGACCGCCGTTGCGTTGGGAAGAGTCAGACATACTGACATCGACCCGACGACGTCGGCGAAACGCTGACGTGGGCACAAAACGTGGCAGAGGCTCTCATACATGAGTATAGTAGAATTGCAAGTGCAATCTTGTCAACCGTCGCGCGCCACACCGGATTCGATTTATCAACAAACGGACGTTTTATCGATAAAAGTCATCCCATTTGAGAGCGACGCGACAACGGTCACTTTGTGTATACATGATAAAGTCAGCACACGCGGCAGCATCGAATGCCAAATCGCGTCTCATGCGTCAAAATACAAATTTCGAAAATGTTAAAAAAAAAAAATTCAAACATTTTATAAATACCGGTAGAATTCTTCCATCGACGACACTGCAGCAGTGTCGGCGCCGAAGAACGCCCCGCTGTTTGTTCACCGCGCGCCCGGCGGCCCCGCGGTGATGTGATGGTTGTTATTTCGTCCCCGGCGGCGCGCTGCGCTCTCTCAATCCTCACACACGACGCGCGCTCGGAGAGAAGTCGCGTCGTCGCCGCCGGCTACGTATATGCTGTGGACATATCGACACGCGCGGGCGGGTCGGGTCGACCGGGAGAACGTTATATCACTTACACATTATAAAACTGAACGGATTTTAATGCAGTTTTCATTTATATATAGAATGGTTCTTGGGGAAGGTTTTAATTATATATTTTTTTATAGTTTTTCGTATATTAGATGAAATATGACGATGTTAGTTCAAGATGGCGGAGAAAATCAAGCCGGCGGAGAGCTTTCATGGAAAACGCTGCCTAATCCCTTTGAGTTATAACAAAACAATGTATGGAGGAATTGTTTCTCTTATATAGGTCTACAGAAAAGTCCGCGATGGTATAGGTCTATCTTCTAAGGATAGCTCACTATGCCCATTTTAATTACTAAAAAAATGTTCCCGTCTTATGTGTGCTATTTGGAAAGCTATTTAGAGGTATATAGTATTAATCCTTATCATTTTAAATACGATAGTTACCTTGAGCATTTCATGACCTTTATTATTGCCCTTTACATCATGCAATTTAAATGAATATTGTGACCCGGCTAGCTCGCCGTGGAATTAAAAATAAAATAAAAGTGTTTTAAAATTACAAAATGTATTTACAAATAAAAATAAAATGTTATCACTCAGCACTCCCGGTATATAGTAAAATAAAAGTCACTGGCCTTAAGAAGCGAAGCACACGGTTGCAGAAACAGGAAAATTCAAGGACAGAAGCGGGGAGGGCCTCGAAGCGGACCGTGGGGTTCAGGTGTAGCCCACAGAAGCAAGGCCAATGAAGGAAGGAGACAGGAAAGGGTGCAGGTAAGGGCTGAAAACAAATAACATGCTGCAACATAGCCCAGCACCCAGTCCGAGCCCTACTTAGCGTCGAGGCCAGTGACGACTAAATAAAACTTGGACTAGGTTTTACAATTTTTAAACTATATGTACAATATGAACTATACATACCTGCATAAGAGGCAGCCCTATGTACAAGATAAAATAGTAATAATATAGTGCGCAATTAAATATTCACGCTTTCCATTTCAAGT
>OZ020277.1:9901543-9904043 GCA_963971205.1 Aethes cnicana
GCCGTTACCCTTTGGCAGAACAACCAATTTTCCGGACTTCCAGATGTTAGGAAATACGCCTTCGGTGATGCACGCCCTGTACATGTGCCAGATTTCATCGCCGGTAGCTCTCCACGCATACTTGACGATCTTAGCCGTGATACCGTCCAGTCCTGGCGCGGTGTTCGGTAGGTTCCGGATGATGGTAGCGATCTCCTCTTTAGACGGAATCTCGGCTTCTCTCCCCGGGGGGGGTGAACAGGCGGCTGCTACGCGCACCGTGCGATGATACTCAGTATCCTTCGTAGGGTCGTCGTCTGGACACAGTGTACGCACTAGGCCCGACATGGTGTCTCCGGTACTCTGGGTGTAACCTTGCACGAGTTCGATGCCGTTCATGACGTTGGTAGGCGGTCGGAGGCGTCCACTAGCGACGCGGTACGCAAGACCCCAAGGGTCAGAGTTGCCAGATTCAGCGACTTGCTTAAAGAATTCGAGCTCGGTTTCCTTCATAGCGGTCTTATAAATGATCCTAGCTGCATTCAGGGCCTTGCGTAAGATCTCTTCTCTTGTTCCTCCCGTGCGACGGGATGCTTGCCAATCGCGTCGTGCTCGGTACACATCCGCCCTAAGGCGGTCTAACCGCGGATTCCACCATTCGTATCCGCCTTTGTCGACCTTCCTGCACGTGCCTAGCTTCTCTCTCGCAGTACGCAGTAAAATGTCGGTGTACTGTTCGCATATCGCGTTGGCAGGGCGAGAAAGGTCGAGTCTGCCCATACGGGCGTGCAAAGTAGAGCAAAATAAGTTCCAGTCGACACCGCGTTCTCTAAAGTATGTCGTGGCTGGTGCTTGCTCAGTACAGTCACTTCGAGTGTTGCCGCGGATCACGTTAAACGTGATCAATTGGTGGTCACTCATGCTGACGCCCTCGTTGACTTTCCAGTCGGTGATGTGAACGCCGCGCGTGGACAGGGTGATATCGACATTCGACGAACCGTTCGGGCTGCAAAAGGTCGGCGGTTGGCCCTCGATGTTGTGGATGACCAAGTTTCGTCCAAGGATGAAGCCTTCCATTTGGTTCTTACGGTATTCGGTGTCTGGCCCCCTGCCTGAGTACTGTCTTCGTTCGCAATGCCACATCGGAGAATGCGCATTGCTATCTATGGAGATGAGTACCTGGGAACCCTGCAGTTTGTCCATGACGTGGGTGAGATGTTGCAGGTGACGAGAAATGTCGTGACTGTACTGACAATAAACAGAGATTACATACATATCAAGCTGCTGACTGTGGATGTGGGCTACTGCGCAGTGATCGGTGCTAAGGTGATGGAGCATGGTGTATACAATGTTGTTGTTGATCGGCAACAAACCAGCCTTGGAGTCGGAACTGTGTTGGAGGATCCTGGTGTGGCAATGTTGCTCCTGGATGAGCACAAGATCCAACTCCAGCTCTCTAGCTATTACCGGTAACTCAGTGGTACACGCAGCAGATCCTTGCAGATTAAGTTGACCAACTCGAAGCGCTCTATCCATAGTTAGTCATGTTTATTGCCTGCTGTTCGGCGTGGATGCGCGCTGGACAGGTTGCGGCTCCAGTGGAGTGCTCGTCAGCTCCCTTGCGCTTAAAGCGCATGCACGTGGCGCAGCAGCTGGAGGACGCCTTGCAGTCGTCGCGGACGTGGCCCGACTCACCACACTTCGCACACGTGGGCGACGACGCACGGCAATGCTTCTCGGGATGGCCGTATTGCTGACACTTGGTGCAGCAGGTCACACGCACGAAGTCGCAGACCTCTGCTTCGTCCCACCCTATGTATACTCGGCCTAAGCCGACCAGTTTGTCACGGAGCGCCGATGTGCACTCAACCACCACTGTGGTCCGTGGGCCGTCCTTGCGACCCTTCTTAAATGCAAAGCGGCACTCACGTGACATCCTGGCGGCCGGCCAGTCCGCATCGTCACACAGGTTGATCCTGTGCAGGTCCTCCAGGAAGGCGCTCGGTTCCGGGTCGTGCCGCAGGTTCCTGATTGCAACCAGGGGCCGACGGGCTTTGGGATCCGTGACTCGAAGTGATGGGGGTGCTGCAAGTTTTAGTTTTTCGGCAGCTGCGGCAGTGGCTGTACGCACGACCACACCTGAGTTACCCACCTTCCTGATGGCCTGCACCTGGATCCCCTGGGAGCCTGGCTTCACCGCCTCCTGAAGGGCCGCCTTGGTGTCGTCAGACGTCTTAATCTTGTCGTCGGCTGGGTAAAATATGACCGTGGCCGAACCCTGAGGCTGGACGGTGAGAGCCGGCTTACCCGAGGGCAGTTTGAGCCGCGAGGCGTAGGTTTCCGCAGCAAAAGCAGGGGCAGCAGCGCCAGGGGGCATCGCGCGGGGCGCGGCAGCTTGCAGCTCGAGCTTCGTACACTGCAGTTTGAGTGCAGTGCACTGATGCTCGGCTTCCGCCAAACGGATCTCAAGCGCCGCTACCACCGCCAGGATGTCCTGGCTGTGCCCTGAGATCGTGGTTTT
>OZ020277.1:9909043-9914043 GCA_963971205.1 Aethes cnicana
ATTATTTTTGCGTCATTGCCCGTGAGAAGATCACGCACAACGAAACACGTTAATGATCCTTCCGCAGGTTCCCCTACGGAAACCTTGTTACGACTTTTACTTCCTCTAAATGATCAAGTTTGGTCAACTTCCCAGCAACGCCGACGGCCGTGAAGCCACCGCGTGTCGGTCCGAAGACCTCACTAAATCATTCAATCGGTAGTAGCGACGGGCGGTGTGTACAAAGGGCAGGGACGTAATCAACGCGAGCTTATGACTCGCGCTTACTAGGAATTCCTCGTTTATGGGGGATAATTGCAAACCCCAATCCCCAGCACGAAGGAGTTTCAACGGGTTGCCCGGGCCTCTAGGCCAAGGAGAACATGCTGATTCCTTCAGTGTAGCGCGCGTGCGGCCCAGGACATCTAAGGGCATCACAGACCTGTTATTGCTCAATCTCGTGCGGCTCGAAACCGCCGGTCCCTCTAAGAAGAATTTTAATACGTCGCCAGTGAGTTGCGCGACCGCGAACGGCCGCGCGCACCTAAATGACGACGCCTATTTAGCAGGCTAGAGTCTCGTTCGTTACCGGAATTAACCAGACAAATCGCTCCACCAACTAAGAACGGCCATGCACCACCACCCACCGAATCAAGAAAGAGCTGTTAATCTGTCAATCCTTCCGGTGTCCGGGCCTGGTGAGATTTCCCGTGTTGAGTCAAATTAAGCCGCAGGCTCCACTCCTGGTGGTGCCCTTCCGTCAATTCCTTTAAGTTTCAGCTTTGCAACCATACTCCCCCCGGAGTCCAAAATCTTTGGTTTCCCGGAAGCTGCCCGCCGAGCCATTGTAGTAACGTCGGCGGATCGCTAGATGACATATTTACGGTTAGAACTAGGGCGGTATCTAATCGCCTTCGAACCTCTAACTTTCGTTCTTGATTGATGAAAACACCTTTGGCAAATGCTTTCGCTGATGTTCGTCTTGCGACGATCCAAGAATTTCACCTCTAACGTCGCAATACGAATGCCCCCAGTTATCCCTATTAATCATTACCTCGGAGTTCTGAAAACCAACAAAATAGAACCGAGATCATATTCTATTATTCCATGCACGAAATATTCAAGCAGCATTTTGAGCCCGCTTTGAGCACTCTAATTTGTTCAAAGTAAAATTGTCGGCCCACCTCGACACTCACTGAAGAGCATCGCGATAGGATTTTGATATTGAACCGGCGTTTTACCGCCGGCTCACCGACGATATGCTCCGCAAACGTGTCAGTATCACCGCGGATGCGGTGCACCGACAGCGCGCAGCACAAATGCAACTACGAGCTTTTTAACCGCAACAATTTTAGTATACGCTATTGGAGCTGGAGTTACCGCGGCTGCTGGCACCAGACTTGCCCTCCAATTGTTCCTCGTTAAAATATTTAAAGTGTACTCATTCCGATTACGAGGCCTCGTAAGAGTCCCGTATCGTTATTTTTCGTCACTACCTCCCCGTGCCGGGAGTGGGTAATTTGCGCGCCTGCTGCCTTCCTTGGATGTGGTAGCCGTTTCTCAGGCTCCCTCTCCGGAATCGAACCCTGATTCCCCGTTACCCGTGACAACCATGGTAGTCGCAGAAACTACCATCGAAAGTTGATAAGGCAGACATTTGAAAGATGCGTCGCCGGTACTGGACCGTGCGATCTGCAAAAGTTATCCAGATTCATCAAAATGTTACGACTTCGGACGCGAGGCCCTCCGCCGATTGGTTTTGATCTAATAAAAGCACTCATCCCATCACTGGTCAGAGTTCTGATTGCATGTATTAGCTCTAGAATTACCACAGTTATCCAAGTAACTGAGTAAGATCTAAGGAACCAAAACTGATATATTGAGCCATTCGCGGTATCGCCTTAATACGGCTTGCACTGAGACATGCATGGCTTAATCTTTGAGACAAGCATATAACTACTGGCAGGATCAACCAGGGAGCTGTTCCAAAATTGTTTTCGAACTTTGTGAACGCGCCGCACAGTCCACAACACCGGTGGTGTGTGTGAGACTGTACACTGACGTTACGCCCCGCACGAAACGGATGGACCGATCGGGCGGGACGTGCCGTATTTTTGAGAATGGAATGGAACCCATTTTCCAGGTGAGTGAGTTACGTGTGACGTGACTCACGCGAGAAGCGCGACATACATATAAAATATACATCGCGCGCCCATATTGAACGTTCGTTAGAAACCTAACCAGGCAGAATAGTATCACGACACATCCGATGAGATGTTAAACAAATTTTCAATTGACATGATCGTATTCAGCACAAAATTAGAACACCCGGCGTCGGAGAGCGCGTTTATTGATGTAACCCACCAAACGTCGCCTAGCCAAGCAGAGCCCGCGTCGCGAGTCGACCGCCGTTGCGTTGGGAAGAGTCAGACATACTGACATCGACCCGACGACGTCGGCGAAACGCTGACGTGGGCACAAAACGTGGCAGAGGCTCTCATACATGAGTATAGTAGAATTGCAAGTGCAATCTTGTCAACCGTCGCGCGCCACACCGGATTCGATTTATCAACAAACGGACGTTTTATCGATAAAAGTCATCCCATTTGAGAGCGACGCGACAACGGTCACTTTGTGTATACATGATAAAGTCAGCACACGCGGCAGCATCGAATGCCAAATCGCGTCTCATGCGTCAAAATACAAATTTCGAAAATGTTAAAAAAAAAAAATTCAAACATTTTATAAATACCGGTAGAATTCTTCCATCGACGACACTGCAGCAGTGTCGGCGCCGAAGAACGCCCCGCTGTTTGTTCACCGCGCGCCCGGCGGCCCCGCGGTGATGTGATGGTTGTTATTTCGTCCCCGGCGGCGCGCTGCGCTCTCTCAATCCTCACACACGACGCGCGCTCGGAGAGAAGTCGCGTCGTCGCCGCCGGCTACGTATATGCTGTGGACATATCGACACGCGCGGGCGGGTCGGGTCGACCGGGAGAACGTTATATCACTTACACATTATAAAACTGAACGGATTTTAATGCAGTTTTCATTTATATATAGAATGGTTCTTGGGGAAGGTTTTAATTATATATTTTTTTATAGTTTTTCGTATATTAGATGAAATATGACGATGTTAGTTCAAGATGGCGGAGAAAATCAAGCCGGCGGAGAGCTTTCATGGAAAACGCTGCCTAATCCCTTTGAGTTATAACAAAACAATGTATGGAGGAATTGTTTCTCTTATATAGGTCTACAGAAAAGTCCGCGATGGTATAGGTCTATCTTCTAAGGATAGCTCACTATGCCCATTTTAATTACTAAAAAAATGTTCCCGTCTTATGTGTGCTATTTGGAAAGCTATTTAGAGGTATATAGTATTAATCCTTATCATTTTAAATACGATAGTTACCTTGAGCATTTCATGACCTTTATTATTGCCCTTTACATCATGCAATTTAAATGAATATTGTGACCCGGCTAGCTCGCCGTGGAATTAAAAATAAAATAAAAGTGTTTTAAAATTACAAAATGTATTTACAAATAAAAATAAAATGTTATCACTCAGCACTCCCGGTATATAGTAAAATAAAAGTCACTGGCCTTAAGAAGCGAAGCACACGGTTGCAGAAACAGGAAAATTCAAGGACAGAAGCGGGGAGGGCCTCGAAGCGGACCGTGGGGTTCAGGTGTAGCCCACAGAAGCAAGGCCAATGAAGGAAGGAGACAGGAAAGGGTGCAGGTAAGGGCTGAAAACAAATAACATGCTGCAACATAGCCCAGCACCCAGTCCGAGCCCTACTTAGCGTCGAGGCCAGTGACGACTAAATAAAACTTGGACTAGGTTTTACAATTTTTAAACTATATGTACAATATGAACTATACATACCTGCATAAGAGGCAGCCCTATGTACAAGATAAAATAGTAATAATATAGTGCGCAATTAAATATTCACGCTTTCCATTTCAAGTCAGAAGCCGAATGACACCGTCAAAGTCAAAAAAACAAATGACAACTACTATCAATTTTTAATTTAGAATTTGAATGTAAGCGCCGGCCAATAATGCAGCACGGAGGTTAATGCCGTGCTACAATATCTTGGGAGTTATCGAAAAATGAAAAATTCCGCGCGCAAAATAAGTTCAATAACAATGGCGCGCTTAATCGATTCGTGTTTATTTTAAAACCATCCTCTACACTATCAGTTATGTTTTAGCTGTATTATTAATTAATTATATGATGTAGACACAACACAAATGAGTATGTGTAAAGTTCATGATAGATGGCGCTGGTATAAATATTTTCTTTTGTTGTTTTAATATTATTATTATTGTTTATTACATGTTCACATCTCATTCCCAATTGAAACGAAAACATCATCGGACGGAACATATTATACACATACCTATGATAATAGTCGTGTGTGTGAACTTTGAAAGAAAACGCCGACCACCAGCTGGAAGTACCTACTAGCGGGAGAAAAAATAATAAAAGAAGTACGAAAAAAATAATATAAGATAGGTAAGAAATATTATTTTTCTGTAAGTATATAACAGTCGCAATGGTTAATTTATATAAATGAATGAAAAGGGAAGAAAAAAAAATATCGAAAAGAAGAGAAAAGAGAGCGGTCACCCATCCAACTGCAGGCATTCTCTGACGTTGCTTAACCTCGGTGATCGATGTGTCGTCCGTTATATAAAGCAAAGTGTTTAATTCGCACCATTGTCATTGAAAATATGTGTACGTAATTATATTATAATGGTTAAGAAAATAATACGATGGTATAACATAGCTACTAGAGTAAGAAACGGCAAAAAACAAAAAAGTTTATAGGCGACACTGGCGCCATCTATTATCAAATTCAAACAACTTTCCAAGTGAATCGCCAACGTGCATATATCAATATGTGATTTTACGAGATATCTATTGAAATAATTATATTAACGTTGTTTTTGTTTGATATAATTCGCAATGTAATAAATGATTACACAAAGCATTCGGGTCATTTGAGGCGAAT
>OZ020277.1:9921492-9933992 GCA_963971205.1 Aethes cnicana
TGGGCCGCTCGCTGCGCTGTCGCCTCGACCTGCTGCGGCCCGCCGCCGCGGCGCCCGCGCACCCCGCGCCCCCCGCGCACCCCGCACTGTTGTCGTGTCAGGCTAATCAAAATGTTTCTTCTGAACAGTTCTCACAAGCTAAATACTACGGAGGGCAGCGTCAGTTGTCTTTGGAAGATGTGTGGAACATGTGTGGAAAAGAGGTGTCGTTAAAAGTGTAATTAGTAATCGGATGTACTTAGTTCATATTACGGATTTAAATTTAAATGTAAGGAAACACATAGATCAATTACTTTTGTATAAAGGAAGCAAAGTTTTAGGTATCCTTACCTATTTATATTTAGATAATTTGCCAGATATTTCTGTGCCTCGGGAGACGGGAGACACTCAGTCTGCGGTGACCGATCCTCCAACTTCAGAGTCATTAGAACCGAGTCGAGATACTTCAGCTGAGGACCAGTCACTACAGCCTGACGGTAATGAGGCGGTTTCTAACGAAGAGTTTCTAGATTGTGAAGTAGAAGTAGAGGAGCCGGCCGCTAGGGCCGCTAAGGATCGTCGGGAGGTGCGCTCCACGCGAAACCCTAACCCCACTTATAAATAAATTAACTATAAACAAAAAAAAAATTATTAAAAAAATCAACTGTTAATTTATACGATTTCTTGTACCGGTTTAAGCTCATTAGTTATAATCTATTTCTTAGTTTTTCTTTGTTTTTAACTATTGGTGGAGGTATTGTTATATTTTTTCTCAAACATGCTCGGAAATGTTCGTGTTACTTTCAAAAAAAGAAGACGCGAGGCTGTCCATTGCCGGCCTTGGCCAGCAAAAACATAATTGTCGTGTGTGTGTTTTTTTTAAATTCGATTGCTATTTGAGACACCTCTGTAGAAAAACTGACAAATCCATGGAGGTAATAAGTACAACTTCCATGGCCAAATCATCCACGATCATGGAAGTAGTAAATACTGATGTGGGGTAAGTGCGCCTAAATTTATTTCGCCCCTTTGCCTTGTAAACAGCCAACTACTAGTTGAGTAATATTTATAGGTTTCGATATATTTATGTTAGGCGCGCTTACCCCATCCTGGCGCACTTGCCCCGACTGACCTTACGTATTTCCTCGCTGTTTGAGAAAAGCATTATATATATAAAAATAAGAACACGTAATGATAGACTAAGGGAACTAGTATACTTATCACCCTACATTTTACCTAGCTATCTGTATATATAAAAGGCAAAGGTGACTGACTGATGTATAAACGCCCAGGCCAAACCCGTAAAGCTAGAAACTTGAAATTTCGCACACGTATTCCTCTTATGACGTAAGCATCCACTAAGGAAGGATTTTTCAAAATTCAATCCCCAAGGGGGTGAATTAGGGGGTGAAAGTTTTAAATAAACGCAAAGGCCACACCCCTAGGGCTACATACTCGAAATTTCGCACACGTATTCCTCTTACGACGTTGGCATCCACCAAGGAAGGAATTTTCAAAATTCAACCCCCAAGGGGGTGAAATAAGGGATGAAAGTTTTCATAAAACTTTTTATTCCTTGGATATATTTGCATGAAATTTCATACGAATTGAGTGCGGCAAAAATAATGAGTAACGTATTTCAGAGTTTTCTAAAATTCAACCCTTAAGCGGGTAAAATAGGGGATGAAAGATTTAAATAAACGCACAGGCCAAACCCTTCGGGCTACAAACTTAAAATTTAGTACACGTATTCCTCTTATGATGTAAGCATCCACTAAGGAAGGATTTTTCAAAATTCAACCCCCAAGGGGGTGAAATAGGGGGTGAAAGTTTTAAATAAACGCAAAGGTTGGCCTTAAGGCTAGAAACTTGAAATTTTGCACACGTATTCCTCTTATGACGTTGGCATCCACCAAGGAAGGAATTTTCAAAATTCAACCCCTTAATTTACACCCTTGGGGTGTAAATTAAGGGGTGAAAGTTTTAAATAAACGCAAAAGCCAGACCCTTAGGGCTACAAACTCGAAATTTCGCACACGTATTCCTCTTATGACGTTGGCATCCACCAAGGAAGGGAGCACTAAGAAAGGATTTCCCGAAATTCGTACGGGAACGGGAAAAAAAGGGATTTTTACATTTTAATGTTAAGGCGCGTACAAGTCGCGGGGAACATCGTAGAGATCTGAAATTTGGCATGCAGGTTCCTTGGGGAGCGTAGGGGAGCACTAAGAAAGGACTTCCCGAAATTCCCACGGGAACGGGAAAAAATGTTTTTTTTACATTTTAAGGCGCGTACGTAGTCGCGGGGATCATCGTAGAGAGGTGAAATTTGGCATGCAGGTTCCTTGGGGAGCGTAGGGGAGCATTAAGAAAGGACTTCCCGAAATTTCTACGGAAACGGGAAAAAATGGGCTTATTACATTTTAAGGCGCGTACGTAGTCGCGGGGATTATCGTAGAGAGATGAAATTTGGCATGCAGGTTCCTTGGGGAGCGTAGGGGAGCACTATGAAAGGATTTCCCGATGTTCCTATGGGAACGGGAAAAACGGGATTTTTACATTTTAATGTTTAGGCGCGTACGAAGTCGCGGGGAACTGCTATCTATCTATCTAAATATATAAAAGAAGAAACTGACTGACTGATTGACTAGACTGACTGACTGACATATCAACGCAGAGCTGAAACTACTGGTCGTAGAGAGCTGAAATTTGGCATGCAGGTTCCTTGGGGAGCCTAGGGGAGCAATAAGAAAGGATTTCCCGAAATTCCCACGGGAACGGGAAAAAAGGGATTTTTACATTTTAATGTTTAGGCGCGTACGACGTCGCGGGAAACATCGTAGAGATCTGAAATTTGGCATGCAGGTTCCTTGGGGAGCGTAGGGGAGCAATAAGAAAGGACTTCCCGGAATTCCCATGAGAACAGGAAAAAATGTTTTTTTTTACATTTTAAGGCGCGTACGTAGTCGCGGGGATCATCGTAGAGAGCTGAAATTTGGCATGTAGGTTCCTTGGGGAGCGTAGGGGAGCACTAAGAAAGGATTTCCCTTAATTCCTACGGGAACGGGAAAAACGGGATTTTTACATTTTAATGTTTAGGCGCGTACGAAGTCGCGGGGAACAGCTATCTATCTATCTAAATATATAAAAGAAGAAACTGACTGACTGATTGACTGACTGACTGACTGACATATCAACGCAGAGCCGAAAGTACTGGTCGTAGAGAGCTGAAATTTGGCATGCAGGTTCCTTGGGGAGCGTAGGGGAGCAATAAGAAAGGATTTTGACGAAATTCCCACGGGAACGGGAAAAAAGGGATTTTTACATTTTTATGTTTAGGCGCGTACGAAGTCGCGGGAAACATCGTAGAGATCTGAAATTTTGCATGCAGGTTCCTTGGGGAGCGTAGGGGAGCAATAAGAAAGGACTTCCCGGAATTCCCATGGGAACAGGAAAAAATGTTTTTTTTTACATTTTAAGGCGCGTACGTAGTCGCGGGGATCATCGTAGAGAGCTGAAATTTGGCATGCAGGTTCCTTGGGGAGCGTAGGGGAGCACTAAGAAAGGATTTCCCGAAATTCCTACGGGAACGGGAAAAAATGCGTTTATTACATTTTAAGGCGCGTACGTAGTCGCGGGGATCATCGTAGAGAGATGAAGTTTGGCATGCAGGTTCCTTGGGGAGCGTAGGGGAGCACTATGAAAGGATTTCCCGACATTTCCACGGGAACGGGAAAAATGGGATTTTTACATATTAGGCGCGTACGAAGTCGCGGGAAACAGCTATCTATCTATCTAAATATATAAAAGAAGAAACTGATTGACTGACTGACTGACATATCAACGCAGAGCCGAAAATACTGGTCGTAGAGAGCTGAAATTTGGCATACAGCTTCCTTGGGGAGCGTAGGGGAGCACTAAGAAAGGATTTCCCGAAATTCCCACGGGAACGGGAAAAAATGAAATTTTTACATTAATGATTAGGCGCGTACGAAGTCGCGGGAAAAAGATAGTCTAAATATATAAAAGAAGAAACTGACTGACTGACTGACATATCAACGCAGAGCCGAAAATACTGGTCGTAGAGAGCTGAAATTTGGCATACAAGTTCCTTGGGGAGCGTAGGGGAGCACTAAGAAAGGCTTTCCCGAAATTCTCACGGGAACGGGGAAAAAAGGGGATTTTACATTTAAATTTTTAGGCGCGTACGAAGTCGCGGGAAACATCGTAAGGATCTGAAATTTGGCATGCTGGTTCCTTGGGGAGCGTAGGGGAGCACTAAGAAAGGACTTCCCGAAATTCCCACGGGAACGGGAAAAATGGGATTTTTACATTTTAATGTTTAGGTCGCGGGGATCACCGTAGAGAGCTGAAGTTTGGCATGCAGGTTCCTTGGGGAGCGTTGGGGAGCACTAAGAAAGGATTTCCCGATATTCCCACGGGAACGGGAAAAAATGTGATTATGACGTAATCTAAATATATAAAAGTAGAAACTGACTGGCTGACTGAATGAATGACTGACTGATCGATCAACGCACAGCCGAAACTAATTGGCCTAGAAACATGAAACTTGGCAGGAAGGTTCCTTTTATGACGTAAGCGAGCACTAAGGAAGGATTTTTGGAAATTCCCCCCCTAAAGGTTTAAAAAGGGGGTTTAAGATTTGTTTGTATGTTTCTTCTTTTATAGTGTCATCTAATATTAATATATACTAATAATAAGTCTGTTGAAGAAGTCGCGTATGAAACTTGAAAATTAAAAGAAACTATCAAGTAGAGGGGACTATATACGAGTAAACGACACAAAACTAAACACAAAATAACGATTTTTAGATTTTTTTTCTTTATGTATGTACATGTATTTAACTCAAAAACTACTGGACGGATTGCAACAAAATTTTGTATGGGGGTAGTTTATAACACTGGTCAACATATAGGCTACTTTTTACCCCGGAAAAACGTATAGTTCCCGTGGGAACGCTATTACCATTACGCGTACGAAGTCGCGGGTAACAGCTAGTAAGAATATATATGGAAAGTGCACCTCAGACTTTATGCTACCTCACATACTTAACCAACTACCACTAGATATTGTAAAAAAAATACAGGAAGCAAAAAATGTTAATACATGTGTAAGAGTACTTAAAAAATATTACATGGATTGCTATAACACTAGTACCGAAAATGAATCCTTCAATTAAGAAATATAATTAGTCTCTAACATATTTTAAGACGCGACTGACTCTTGCAAATAAGCCTAAGGAGGCTTCAGCAAGCGTAAAGAAATTTTGTAATAGTTATAAGTTTTTTCTCTTATTTTGAATAAATAAATGTAAAAAAAAAAAAAATATATACCTCGGCCGCAATTGCGATTGCCGGACTCGTACTAATAGAAGGCTTCGCTTCGCTCAGCCTTCTAACTGACTCGTCCGGCAATGCGCTACTTGGCGGCCTCTGCAATAATGTACTATTAATATAACGGGTAGTTGTGAATGTGTCAGTTTGTCGCTAAGCATTAAACGGAGCACATCGTGATATTCATAATTCCAGTGTTTTATTTGGATTTTCCCCGAAAACATAGCACAGATGTATTTCATTATTTCACTATGTTTTATCACAAAAATACTTAAATATGTGTACTTATATGTCATATAATTATGTTATTTATAATCAATTTAAACTAAAGTTTTAAATTAAAGGAAACTAAAAGTTTTGTGTATTTTTAGGCATTAAAATTATGCGTTGATTTTACCTTCTGAAAATCTTGCAATTTTTAAAATGACTTATATTTCATATAATTATGTTATTTGTAATCATTTTAAACTAAAGTTTTAATTTAAAGTAAACTAAAAGTTTTCAAATATTACCGAATAAATTCGAAATTTATCATTGTACTAGTTTCCGAAGATGCGTTTAGAAAATTGCCGCCATTTTTCATGTCAAATCATGTCTTTCTTCTTAATTTTCGACAGCTAACTTTAAAGTAATTATTTTAAAACATGATTGCACTGTGTAGCATTAGTAATCGTAAGACCTGTCACACCGCCAGCGAGCCTTGCATCTGCTGTTCGGCTTCTGCGACAGGTCTTATGAGAACTAATGCTATACAGAGCAGACGAGCCACAGACGCGCCGCAAACGCATTCGGTGTGATGGCTTTAGACTTGCCTCGATGGTCGTACAGAGGTAAGTGGGTTTGTTTCCGACGGTCCCGTCAGATCGGCTGTGTTCCTGGGCCATTTCTATCAGTTCCTTGCTGGCATCCACGCCGGTGACGTCTGCGCCGAGTCTCGCTAGAGGCTGAAATGGACATCAACATTATCATTAATTTTAATTTTCCAGAGGACCTAACTTTCGGAAGAAGTAGTTTGACCTACCGCCTCTCATGCAGAGGGTCGGAGGTTCGAATCCGGCTCGCCCCTTGAGATTACAGGTTTACAAAACTTAGAAGGCGCGTGGATTGAGCGATAACAGACTCTGCGTGAACGGCTTAAGTGCTTCGCCGCGTGCCTTCTAAGTTGTGTCGTGATATACTTATTGGCGAAATTAAACTTGAATTTACCACTGAGCTTATTGGTGAAGGAAAACTGAAAACTGCACGCATCTGGGAAGTAATTCAAGAGTGGGGACAGTGGTCACGTGGGGGCTATAGCCCAAACCCTCTCAAGGATGCCTCTTGTCTAGCAGAGCGACGCAAATAGGCTGTTGTGATGTGTGGTGGAACCTAACTTTCATCTTCCTCACATAATTGTCATCAAAAAAATCTTGCTTGCAGGTGGATAATAGTACATTATTGCCGTGGCCGGGAAAGTAGGTCTTTGCAGGCTGAGTACTGGTTTAAAGTGCAGTCAACTGCAACTCGTCAAGTGCAACTCGTCATTGTCTGCTTTCTATCAGACCGCAAAGTGCGTCATTGACAATCAGTCAAAAATTTAAAAAAAAAACTCAACTGCATGCGCCGGAAATTTGTATGAATTTACTTCCGCGGCATGTATAAGCGCAGGGAATGTTGTATGAAATTTCATTATCGTACAGGTACTTTTTTTTTTAAACTGATAAATACGCGAAGGAATTCCCAAACAGCCAAGTTTGCATGTTCTGTATCTGTCAATTGACGCGAAACCAAACGTTTTTATCCGTGTCTGAAACAGCGCAATGTATTTCAGAACGGAATTAAAAAAAAGAACGATCCATAAAGAGCGGGAGTTCTTGTCTTGTATCAGATTTATTTAGCTAAATTTCATGAAAATAGTTTACTACTTTGGTTTAAAAATTAATAAAAGGTCTTAATTTTTATAAAAAACGAGAAATCTACATGCGAGTTTTTAACTTGCCGTGTTAGTGTGTCTGTTAAAGTCAAATATCGGTGAATACGAAATAAGACTGGCGTTCCATTGGATTTGTTGTAAGTACTTGACTATCTTTGCGTGCGTGTCAATGCTGTATTATGAACAGTGATCGGATATTTGGATTCTCCCTCGCGGGATATCAAGTAGAAAAGTTAATATAGATACGACAGTTTCCCGCGAAGCCGAACAAATCGTTCAAAAATAAAAAATCGGCCAAGAAGCGAGTTAAACTCCCGTGGAGAGGGTTCCGACCCTTGATTATTTTCAATGACGTCATTTTCAAACCGTTTCACAAGATAAGCTCTTTTATATGACAGATTTCAAATATCATGGACTTCTTCATAATTTTTCTGTAATTTATAGGTCAATAACTATCATCCGTATTTTTTCCAAAATTTTAGGTCCAGTAGTTTCGGAGATAAGGGGGGGAATGGTAATTTTTCGGCTATTTTCTTAAATAACTCGAAAAGTATTGACCAAAAAGGAAATTATTAAATATATATTTGAGATCCTCATAAGAAGTACTTTCATTTGATATGTCACACGATATAGTTTGAAAAACATCATTAATATTTTTTTCAAATTTACGTACCAAATTTCAACTTAATCTGTCCAGTAGTTTCGGAGAAAATCGACTGTGACAGACGGACGGACAGACACACGAGTGATCCTATAAGGGTTCCGTTTTTACCTCTTGAGGTTCGGAGCCCTAAAAACAATTTAAATTGTCGGTTTTTAGGGTTCCGTACCTCAAAAGGAAAAAACGGAACCCTTATAGGATCACTTTGTTGTCCGTCTGTCCGTCCGTCTGTCAAGACCCTTTTTCTCAGGAACGCGTGGAGGTATGAAGCTGAAATTTATATCAATTACTCAGGTCTACTGTCCCTTGAAGCTGTGAAAAAATCAAACTTCTAAGCCAACGCAATCAAAAGATACAGCCGTTTATGCCGCAAATTTTCGACACTTGCAAGGGAATCAAAACCTACAGGGTGCTTCCCGTGAACTCAGAATCTTGAAATTTGGTACGAAGCAACGTCTTATAGCATAGATAAAGGAAAAATTACGAAAACCATAAATTTTTAGTTACATCACATAATATTTTTTTTTTAATAATTTTAACCTTACTACCCATTTCCTCATAAACGCGTAGAGGTATTAAATTGAAATTCATACCAAATACTCAGGTCTATAATACCTTTAAGCTGTAACAAAATCAAACTTCTATGTCAACGCAATCAAAAGAAACAGCAATTTAAGCTGCATATTTTGAAACTCGCAAGTACTCGCAAGGGAATCAAAACCTAAAGGGTACTTCCAGTCGACCTAGAATCTTGAAATTTGGCATGAAGCAACGTTTTATAGCACACATAAAGGAAAAATTCCGAAAACCTTAAATTTTTAGTTACATTACAAAATATATATTTTTTAAGATCTTTGTCTTAAATTTATGCTACTCCATCTTTCCCCATTGTAATGTTATGAATTTCATTTTGCAATAAAAATACCATAGTTATGACTCGATTGTCGTAAAGAACGAACTTTGTAAACCTTACAGGTTTGTACGGAACCCTCGGTGCGCGAGTCCGACTCGCACTTGGCCGGTTTTTTACTCTTACATGGCAACCAGTTGAGACAAAAACTTCTATTCTTTTCCTAATCTCTACACATTATTTTAAGCAAAAAATATTAAAACCTCTACAAAGTATTAGCTTATATATCTGTCATGATGGAAAAAATACTTTAAAATCTTGACTTGACATTGTAGTAACCATAAATTAGCTGATAGTCACGCGTACTTACTCGCCGAACTTTTATCCAAACGGTACAAAATGTGCCGCTTTGGTGGCACGTGGCGTGTCTATCAGGTACTTAGTTGTTTTAAAGTGTAATAAAATAAACACATTGTATTTTTTTGCCTTTTCTAACAACATAAAGCCCGGATTCCCGGGGCATATCCATACTAACATAACACCAAAAACATAAATGTAAAAAAGGAGAGCCAAGTTCAATACAAAAATTATTCTCTGCTGTGGGCTTCGCCGCAAAAAGAATGGAGATCTGAGATTGAGTGCCAAGTTCTATGCAAAATCCAAATATGTAGTCTAAGGGCTGACTTGGCTGGTTTTCCCATACGAATTATTATTAAGTACCTACTTTTACACAGTCATGGAAGAGCCTTATGTTCGATGGGTAGTTTCTACCTAGTTTCTATCGCTCCACCAACTAAGAACGGCCATGCACCACCACCCACCGAATCAAGAAAGAGCTGTTAATCTGTCAATCCTTCCGGTGTCCGGGCCTGGTGAGATTTCCCGTGTTGAGTCAAATTAAGCCGCAGGCTCCACTCCTGGTGGTGCCCTTCCGTCAATTCCTTTAAGTTTCAGCTTTGCAACCATACTCCCCCCGGAGTCCAAAATCTTTGGTTTCCCGGAAGCTGCCCGCCGAGCCATTGTAGTAACGTCGGCGGATCGCTAGATGACATATTTACGGTTAGAACTAGGGCGGTATCTAATCGCCTTCGAACCTCTAACTTTCGTTCTTGATTGATGAAAACACCTTTGGCAAATGCTTTCGCTGATGTTCGTCTTGCGACGATCCAAGAATTTCACCTCTAACGTCGCAATACGAATGCCCCCAGTTATCCCTATTAATCATTACCTCGGAGTTCTGAAAACCAACAAAATAGAACCGAGATCATATTCTATTATTCCATGCACGAAATATTCAAGCAGCATTTTGAGCCCGCTTTGAGCACTCTAATTTGTTCAAAGTAAAATTGTCGGCCCACCTCGACACTCACTGAAGAGCATCGCGATAGGATTTTGATATTGAACCGGCGTTTTACCGCCGGCTCACCGACGATATGCTCCGCAAACGTGTCAGTATCACCGCGGATGCGGTGCACCGACAGCGCGCAGCACAAATGCAACTACGAGCTTTTTAACCGCAACAATTTTAGTATACGCTATTGGAGCTGGAGTTACCGCGGCTGCTGGCACCAGACTTGCCCTCCAATTGTTCCTCGTTAAAATATTTAAAGTGTACTCATTCCGATTACGAGGCCTCGTAAGAGTCCCGTATCGTTATTTTTCGTCACTACCTCCCCGTGCCGGGAGTGGGTAATTTGCGCGCCTGCTGCCTTCCTTGGATGTGGTAGCCGTTTCTCAGGCTCCCTCTCCGGAATCGAACCCTGATTCCCCGTTACCCGTGACAACCATGGTAGTCGCAGAAACTACCATCGAAAGTTGATAAGGCAGACATTTGAAAGATGCGTCGCCGGTACTGGACCGTGCGATCTGCAAAAGTTATCCAGATTCATCAAAATGTTACGACTTCGGACGCGAGGCCCTCCGCCGATTGGTTTTGATCTAATAAAAGCACTCATCCCATCACTGGTCAGAGTTCTGATTGCATGTATTAGCTCTAGAATTACCACAGTTATCCAAGTAACTGAGTAAGATCTAAGGAACCAAAACTGATATATTGAGCCATTCGCGGTATCGCCTTAATACGGCTTGCACTGAGACATGCATGGCTTAATCTTTGAGACAAGCATATAACTACTGGCAGGATCAACCAGGGAGCTGTTCCAAAATTGTTTTCGAACTTTGTGAACGCGCCGCACAGTCCACAACACCGGTGGTGTGTGTGAGACTGTACACTGACGTTACGCCCCGCACGAAACGGATGGACCGATCGGGCGGGACGTGCCGTATTTTTGAGAATGGAATGGAACCCATTTTCCAGGTGAGTGAGTTACGTGTGACGTGACTCACGCGAGAAGCGCGACATACATATAAAATATACATCGCGCGCCCATATTGAACGTTCGTTAGAAACCTAACCAGGCAGAATAGTATCACGACACATCCGATGAGATGTTAAACAAATTTTCAATTGACATGATCGTATTCAGCACAAAATTAGAACACCCGGCGTCGGAGAGCGCGTTTATTGATGTAACCCACCAAACGTCGCCTTAGCCAAGCAGAGCCCGCGTCGCGAGTCGACCGCCGTTGCGTTGGGAAGAGTCAGACATACTGACATCGACCCGACGACGTCGGCGAAACGCTGACGTGGGCACAAAACGTGGCAGAGGCTCTCATACATGAGTATAGTAGAATTGCAAGTGCAATCTTGTCAACCGTCGCGCGCCACACCGGATTCGATTTATCAACAAACGGACGTTTCATCGATAAAAGTCATCCCATTTGAGAGCGACGCGACAACGGTCACTTTGTGTATACATGATAAAGTCAGCACACGCGGCAGCATCGAATGCCAAATCGCGTCTCATGCGTCAAAATACAAATTTCGAAAATGTTAAAAAAAAAAAATTCAAACATTTTATAAATACCGGTAGAATTCTTCCATCGACGACACTGCAGCAGTGTCGGCGCCGAAGAACGCCCCGCTGTTTGTTCACCGCGCGCCCGGCGGCCCCGCGGTGATGTGATGGTTGTTATTTCGTCCCCGGCGGCGCGCTGCGCTCTCTCAATCCTCACACACGACGCGCGCTCGGAGAGAAGTCGCGTCGTCGCCGCCGGCTACGTATATGCTGTGGACATATCGACACGCGCGGGCGGGTCGGGTCGACCGGGAGAACGTTATATCACTTACACATTATAAAACTGAACGGATTTTAATGCAGTTTTCATTTATATATAGAATGGTTCTTGGGGAAGGTTTTAATTATATATTTTTTTATAGTTTTTCGTATATTAGATGAAATATGACGATGTTAGTTCAAGATGGCGGAGAAAATCAAGCCGGCGGAGAGCTTTCATGGAAAACGCTGCCTAATCCCTTTGAGTTATAACAAAACAATGTATGGAGGAATTGTTCCTCTTATATAGGTCTACAGAAAAGTCCGCGATGGTATAGGTCTATCTTCTAAGGATAGCTCACTATGCCCATTTTAATTACTAAAAAAATGTTCCCGTCTTATGTGTGCTATTTGGAAAGCTATTTAGAGGTATATAGTATTAATCCTTATCATTTTAAATACGATAGTTACCTTGAGCATTTCATGACCTTTATTATTGCCCTTTACATCATGCAATTTAAATGAATATTGTGACCCGGCTAGCTCGCCGTGGAATTAAAAATAAAATAAAAGTGTTTTAAAATTACAAAATGTATTTACAAATAAAAATAAAATGTTATCACTCAGC
>OZ020277.1:9941492-9943992 GCA_963971205.1 Aethes cnicana
GTCAGTATCACCGCGGATGCGGTGCACCGACAGCGCGCAGCACAAATGCAACTACGAGCTTTTTAACCGCAACAATTTTAGTATACGCTATTGGAGCTGGAGTTACCGCGGCTGCTGGCACCAGACTTGCCCTCCAATTGTTCCTCGTTAAAATATTTAAAGTGTACTCATTCCGATTACGAGGCCTCGTAAGAGTCCCGTATCGTTATTTTTCGTCACTACCTCCCCGTGCCGGGAGTGGGTAATTTGCGCGCCTGCTGCCTTCCTTGGATGTGGTAGCCGTTTCTCAGGCTCCCTCTCCGGAATCGAACCCTGATTCCCCGTTACCCGTGACAACCATGGTAGTCGCAGAAACTACCATCGAAAGTTGATAAGGCAGACATTTGAAAGATGCGTCGCCGGTACTGGACCGTGCGATCTGCAAAAGTTATCCAGATTCATCAAAATGTTACGACTTCGGACGCGAGGCCCTCCGCCGATTGGTTTTGATCTAATAAAAGCACTCATCCCATCACTGGTCAGAGTTCTGATTGCATGTATTAGCTCTAGAATTACCACAGTTATCCAAGTAACTGAGTAAGATCTAAGGAACCAAAACTGATATATTGAGCCATTCGCGGTATCGCCTTAATACGGCTTGCACTGAGACATGCATGGCTTAATCTTTGAGACAAGCATATAACTACTGGCAGGATCAACCAGGGAGCTGTTCCAAAATTGTTTTCGAACTTTGTGAACGCGCCGCACAGTCCACAACACCGGTGGTGTGTGTGAGACTGTACACTGACGTTACGCCCCGCACGAAACGGATGGACCGATCGGGCGGGACGTGCCGTATTTTTGAGAATGGAATGGAACCCATTTTCCAGGTGAGTGAGTTACGTGTGACGTGACTCACGCGAGAAGCGCGACATACATATAAAATATACATCGCGCGCCCATATTGAACGTTCGTTAGAAACCTAACCAGGCAGAATAGTATCACGACACATCCGATGAGATGTTAAACAAATTTTCAATTGACATGATCGTATTCAGCACAAAATTAGAACACCCGGCGTCGGAGAGCGCGTTTATTGATGTAACCCACCAAACGTCGCCTAGCCAAGCAGAGCCCGCGTCGCGAGTCGACCGCCGTTGCGTTGGGAAGAGTCAGACATACTGACATCGACCCGACGACGTCGGCGAAACGCTGACGTGGGCACAAAACGTGGCAGAGGCTCTCATACATGAGTATAGTAGAATTGCAAGTGCAATCTTGTCAACCGTCGCGCGCCACACCGGATTCGATTTATCAACAAACGGACGTTTCATCGATAAAAGTCATCCCATTTGAGAGCGACGCGACAACGGTCACTTTGTGTATACATGATAAAGTCAGCACACGCGGCAGCATCGAATGCCAAATCGCGTCTCATGCGTCAAAATACAAATTTCGAAAATGTTAAAAAAAAAAAATTCAAACATTTTATAAATACCGGTAGAATTCTTCCATCGACGACACTGCAGCAGTGTCGGCGCCGAAGAACGCCCCGCTGTTTGTTCACCGCGCGCCCGGCGGCCCCGCGGTGATGTGATGGTTGTTATTTCGTCCCCGGCGGCGCGCTGCGCTCTCTCAATCCTCACACACGACGCGCGCTCGGAGAGAAGTCGCGTCGTCGCCGCCGGCTACGTATATGCTGTGGACATATCGACACGCGCGGGCGGGTCGGGTCGACCGGGAGAACGTTATATCACTTACACATTATAAAACTGAACGGATTTTAATGCAGTTTTCATTTATATATAGAATGGTTCTTGGGGAAGGTTTTAATTATATATTTTTTTATAGTTTTTCGTATATTAGATGAAATATGACGATGTTAGTTCAAGATGGCGGAGAAAATCAAGCCGGCGGAGAGCTTTCATGGAAAACGCTGCCTAATCCCTTTGAGTTATAACAAAACAATGTATGGAGGAATTGTTCCTCTTATATAGGTCTACAGAAAAGTCCGCGATGGTATAGGTCTATCTTCTAAGGATAGCTCACTATGCCCATTTTAATTACTAAAAAAATGTTCCCGTCTTATGTGTGCTATTTGGAAAGCTATTTAGAGGTATATAGTATTAATCCTTATCATTTTAAATACGATAGTTACCTTGAGCATTTCATGACCTTTATTATTGCCCTTTACATCATGCAATTTAAATGAATATTGTGACCCGGCTAGCTCGCCGTGGAATTAAAAATAAAATAAAAGTGTTTTAAAATTACAAAATGTATTTACAAATAAAAATAAAATGTTATCACTCAGCACTCCCGGTATATAGTAAAATAAAAGTCACTGGCCTTAAGAAGCGAAGCACACGGTTGCAGAAACAGGAAAATTCAAGGACAGAAGCGGGGAGGGCCTCGAAGCGGACCGTGGGGTTCAGGTGTAGCCCACAGAAGCAAGGCCAATGAAGGAAGGAGACAGGAAAGGGTGCAGGTAAGGGCTGAAAACAAATAACATGCTGCAAC
>OZ020277.1:9948992-9953992 GCA_963971205.1 Aethes cnicana
ACCACATCTCCCGCGACCAGTAACAACCGCGGGATTCAGTGCTGGGCATATTCCTGTTCGCTCGCCGCTACTAAGGAAATCCTGGTTAGTTTCTTTTCCTCCGCTTACTAATATGCTTAAATTCGGCGGGTGATCCTCCCTGATCTGAGGCCAACGATAAAAATTGGAGGCAGACGCGATATCCGGTCAGCGCTACGACGCAGACGACGGCGCGCAATGCGGCGGCGACGGCGTCGATGCGCTCTTCGGACGTCGAGTCCGCCTACGGCGGCGTTAACAGTGCGCATCAAACAACGCAAAGATACGTTCATGGACGCACACAACACTATAACACATAAACAGTGCCATATATCACAGTGTGTGCGCGCGCGCATGCAAATCGTAGCGTGCATTAAGATGCGCAACGCAAACAAATACATAAGCGAGTTATATATTGTTGTTGTGAACATTTTTAAACGAACGTTAGCAATCGTGACGACGCAAGACGTCGTCACAAACGCGAACGAACAGTCATCAGCGTCGCACATCGGCGAGCAATGTGACAATAATAGTTTATATTTATGCAGCCGGCCCTCAGACAGGAGTGGTCCTGGATGTGTCTCCACGGACCGCAATGTGCGTTCGAAATGTCGATGTTCAAATGTGTCCTGCAGTTCACACTATGACGCGCAGTTAACTGCGTTCTTCATCGACCCGCGAGCCAAGTGATCCACCGTCCAGGGTAATGGTTTGTGTCGTTTGCAAACAAACTGTTACTCTTTTACTTCGAATGAAAAATGTTTTTTTCTTTGTGACTAAAAGAAAAAGTGAAAAAAAAAAATACCCGCATTGATCGGTGTCGTATCGCACACGGTTGACGCTTCGAGACTATGAAAGAAACGGCCACGCGAGCGCGCTACGGGCGCGGAGTTCAGCCTTTTCTTTGCGCGAAAGCGAGACCGGTGTAACTTGCATGAGTCTCCTTCGAAGCGACGCGAGCTCCGACCGATCGACAGATCGACCGAAGACCCGTCCGTGTGCGCGTGCGACGTTTAGTGACGGATTATTTTTGCGTCATTGCCCGTGAGAAGATCACGCACAACGAAACACGTTAATGATCCTTCCGCAGGTTCCCCTACGGAAACCTTGTTACGACTTTTACTTCCTCTAAATGATCAAGTTTGGTCAACTTCCCAGCAACGCCGACGGCCGTGAAGCCACCGCGTGTCGGTCCGAAGACCTCACTAAATCATTCAATCGGTAGTAGCGACGGGCGGTGTGTACAAAGGGCAGGGACGTAATCAACGCGAGCTTATGACTCGCGCTTACTAGGAATTCCTCGTTTATGGGGGATAATTGCAAACCCCAATCCCCAGCACGAAGGAGTTTCAACGGGTTGCCCGGGCCTCTAGGCCAAGGAGAACATGCTGATTCCTTCAGTGTAGCGCGCGTGCGGCCCAGGACATCTAAGGGCATCACAGACCTGTTATTGCTCAATCTCGTGCGGCTCGAAACCGCCGGTCCCTCTAAGAAGAATTTTAATACGTCGCCAGTGAGTTGCGCGACCGCGAACGGCCGCGCGCACCTAAATGACGACGCCTATTTAGCAGGCTAGAGTCTCGTTCGTTACCGGAATTAACCAGACAAATCGCTCCACCAACTAAGAACGGCCATGCACCACCACCCACCGAATCAAGAAAGAGCTGTTAATCTGTCAATCCTTCCGGTGTCCGGGCCTGGTGAGATTTCCCGTGTTGAGTCAAATTAAGCCGCAGGCTCCACTCCTGGTGGTGCCCTTCCGTCAATTCCTTTAAGTTTCAGCTTTGCAACCATACTCCCCCCGGAGTCCAAAATCTTTGGTTTCCCGGAAGCTGCCCGCCGAGCCATTGTAGTAACGTCGGCGGATCGCTAGATGACATATTTACGGTTAGAACTAGGGCGGTATCTAATCGCCTTCGAACCTCTAACTTTCGTTCTTGATTGATGAAAACACCTTTGGCAAATGCTTTCGCTGATGTTCGTCTTGCGACGATCCAAGAATTTCACCTCTAACGTCGCAATACGAATGCCCCCAGTTATCCCTATTAATCATTACCTCGGAGTTCTGAAAACCAACAAAATAGAACCGAGATCATATTCTATTATTCCATGCACGAAATATTCAAGCAGCATTTTGAGCCCGCTTTGAGCACTCTAATTTGTTCAAAGTAAAATTGTCGGCCCACCTCGACACTCACTGAAGAGCATCGCGATAGGATTTTGATATTGAACCGGCGTTTTACCGCCGGCTCACCGACGATATGCTCCGCAAACGTGTCAGTATCACCGCGGATGCGGTGCACCGACAGCGCGCAGCACAAATGCAACTACGAGCTTTTTAACCGCAACAATTTTAGTATACGCTATTGGAGCTGGAGTTACCGCGGCTGCTGGCACCAGACTTGCCCTCCAATTGTTCCTCGTTAAAATATTTAAAGTGTACTCATTCCGATTACGAGGCCTCGTAAGAGTCCCGTATCGTTATTTTTCGTCACTACCTCCCCGTGCCGGGAGTGGGTAATTTGCGCGCCTGCTGCCTTCCTTGGATGTGGTAGCCGTTTCTCAGGCTCCCTCTCCGGAATCGAACCCTGATTCCCCGTTACCCGTGACAACCATGGTAGTCGCAGAAACTACCATCGAAAGTTGATAAGGCAGACATTTGAAAGATGCGTCGCCGGTACTGGACCGTGCGATCTGCAAAAGTTATCCAGATTCATCAAAATGTTACGACTTCGGACGCGAGGCCCTCCGCCGATTGGTTTTGATCTAATAAAAGCACTCATCCCATCACTGGTCAGAGTTCTGATTGCATGTATTAGCTCTAGAATTACCACAGTTATCCAAGTAACTGAGTAAGATCTAAGGAACCAAAACTGATATATTGAGCCATTCGCGGTATCGCCTTAATACGGCTTGCACTGAGACATGCATGGCTTAATCTTTGAGACAAGCATATAACTACTGGCAGGATCAACCAGGGAGCTGTTCCAAAATTGTTTTCGAACTTTGTGAACGCGCCGCACAGTCCACAACACCGGTGGTGTGTGTGAGACTGTACACTGACGTTACGCCCCGCACGAAACGGATGGACCGATCGGGCGGGACGTGCCGTATTTTTGAGAATGGAATGGAACCCATTTTCCAGGTGAGTGAGTTACGTGTGACGTGACTCACGCGAGAAGCGCGACATACATATAAAATATACATCGCGCGCCCATATTGAACGTTCGTTAGAAACCTAACCAGGCAGAATAGTATCACGACACATCCGATGAGATGTTAAACAAATTTTCAATTGACATGATCGTATTCAGCACAAAATTAGAACACCCGGCGTCGGAGAGCGCGTTTATTGATGTAACCCACCAAACGTCGCCTAGCCAAGCAGAGCCCGCGTCGCGAGTCGACCGCCGTTGCGTTGGGAAGAGTCAGACATACTGACATCGACCCGACGACGTCGGCGAAACGCTGACGTGGGCACAAAACGTGGCAGAGGCTCTCATACATGAGTATAGTAGAATTGCAAGTGCAATCTTGTCAACCGTCGCGCGCCACACCGGATTCGATTTATCAACAAACGGACGTTTCATCGATAAAAGTCATCCCATTTGAGAGCGACGCGACAACGGTCACTTTGTGTATACATGATAAAGTCAGCACACGCGGCAGCATCGAATGCCAAATCGCGTCTCATGCGTCAAAATACAAATTTCGAAAATGTTAAAAAAAAAAAATTCAAACATTTTATAAATACCGGTAGAATTCTTCCATCGACGACACTGCAGCAGTGTCGGCGCCGAAGAACGCCCCGCTGTTTGTTCACCGCGCGCCCGGCGGCCCCGCGGTGATGTGATGGTTGTTATTTCGTCCCCGGCGGCGCGCTGCGCTCTCTCAATCCTCACACACGACGCGCGCTCGGAGAGAAGTCGCGTCGTCGCCGCCGGCTACGTATATGCTGTGGACATATCGACACGCGCGGGCGGGTCGGGTCGACCGGGAGAACGTTATATCACTTACACATTATAAAACTGAACGGATTTTAATGCAGTTTTCATTTATATATAGAATGGTTCTTGGGGAAGGTTTTAATTATATATTTTTTTATAGTTTTTCGTATATTAGATGAAATATGACGATGTTAGTTCAAGATGGCGGAGAAAATCAAGCCGGCGGAGAGCTTTCATGGAAAACGCTGCCTAATCCCTTTGAGTTATAACAAAACAATGTATGGAGGAATTGTTCCTCTTATATAGGTCTACAGAAAAGTCCGCGATGGTATAGGTCTATCTTCTAAGGATAGCTCACTATGCCCATTTTAATTACTAAAAAAATGTTCCCGTCTTATGTGTGCTATTTGGAAAGCTATTTAGAGGTATATAGTATTAATCCTTATCATTTTAAATACGATAGTTACCTTGAGCATTTCATGACCTTTATTATTGCCCTTTACATCATGCAATTTAAATGAATATTGTGACCCGGCTAGCTCGCCGTGGAATTAAAAATAAAATAAAAGTGTTTTAAAATTACAAAATGTATTTACAAATAAAAATAAAATGTTATCACTCAGCACTCCCGGTATATAGTAAAATAAAAGTCACTGGCCTTAAGAAGCGAAGCACACGGTTGCAGAAACAGGAAAATTCAAGGACAGAAGCGGGGAGGGCCTCGAAGCGGACCGTGGGGTTCAGGTGTAGCCCACAGAAGCAAGGCCAATGAAGGAAGGAGACAGGAAAGGGTGCAGGTAAGGGCTGAAAACAAATAACATGCTGCAACATAGCCCAGCACCCAGTCCGAGCCCTACTTAGCGTCGAGGCCAGTGACGACTAAATAAAACTTGGACTAGGTTTTACAATTTTTAAACTATATGTACAATATGAACTATACATACCTGCATAAGAGGCAGCCCTATGTACAAGATAAAATAGTAATAATATAGTGCGCAATTAAATATTCACGCTTTCCATTTCAAGTCAGAAGCC
>OZ020277.1:9958992-9963992 GCA_963971205.1 Aethes cnicana
ACGGCGCGCAATGCGGCGGCGACGGCGTCGATGCGCTCTTCGGACGTCGAGTCCGCCTACGGCGGCGTTAACAGTGCGCATCAAACAACGCAAAGATACGTTCATGGACGCACACAACACTATAACACATAAACAGTGCCATATATCACAGTGTGTGCGCGCGCGCATGCAAATCGTAGCGTGCATTAAGATGCGCAACGCAAACAAATACATAAGCGAGTTATATATTGTTGTTGTGAACATTTTTAAACGAACGTTAGCAATCGTGACGACGCAAGACGTCGTCACAAACGCGAACGAACAGTCATCAGCGTCGCACATCGGCGAGCAATGTGACAATAATAGTTTATATTTATGCAGCCGGCCCTCAGACAGGAGTGGTCCTGGATGTGTCTCCACGGACCGCAATGTGCGTTCGAAATGTCGATGTTCAAATGTGTCCTGCAGTTCACACTATGACGCGCAGTTAACTGCGTTCTTCATCGACCCGCGAGCCAAGTGATCCACCGTCCAGGGTAATGGTTTGTGTCGTTTGCAAACAAACTGTTACTCTTTTACTTCGAATGAAAAATGTTTTTTTCTTTGTGACTAAAAGAAAAAGTGAAAAAAAAAAATACCCGCATTGATCGGTGTCGTATCGCACACGGTTGACGCTTCGAGACTATGAAAGAAACGGCCACGCGAGCGCGCTACGGGCGCGGAGTTCAGCCTTTTCTTTGCGCGAAAGCGAGACCGGTGTAACTTGCATGAGTCTCCTTCGAAGCGACGCGAGCTCCGACCGATCGACAGATCGACCGAAGACCCGTCCGTGTGCGCGTGCGACGTTTAGTGACGGATTATTTTTGCGTCATTGCCCGTGAGAAGATCACGCACAACGAAACACGTTAATGATCCTTCCGCAGGTTCCCCTACGGAAACCTTGTTACGACTTTTACTTCCTCTAAATGATCAAGTTTGGTCAACTTCCCAGCAACGCCGACGGCCGTGAAGCCACCGCGTGTCGGTCCGAAGACCTCACTAAATCATTCAATCGGTAGTAGCGACGGGCGGTGTGTACAAAGGGCAGGGACGTAATCAACGCGAGCTTATGACTCGCGCTTACTAGGAATTCCTCGTTTATGGGGGATAATTGCAAACCCCAATCCCCAGCACGAAGGAGTTTCAACGGGTTGCCCGGGCCTCTAGGCCAAGGAGAACATGCTGATTCCTTCAGTGTAGCGCGCGTGCGGCCCAGGACATCTAAGGGCATCACAGACCTGTTATTGCTCAATCTCGTGCGGCTCGAAACCGCCGGTCCCTCTAAGAAGAATTTTAATACGTCGCCAGTGAGTTGCGCGACCGCGAACGGCCGCGCGCACCTAAATGACGACGCCTATTTAGCAGGCTAGAGTCTCGTTCGTTACCGGAATTAACCAGACAAATCGCTCCACCAACTAAGAACGGCCATGCACCACCACCCACCGAATCAAGAAAGAGCTGTTAATCTGTCAATCCTTCCGGTGTCCGGGCCTGGTGAGATTTCCCGTGTTGAGTCAAATTAAGCCGCAGGCTCCACTCCTGGTGGTGCCCTTCCGTCAATTCCTTTAAGTTTCAGCTTTGCAACCATACTCCCCCCGGAGTCCAAAATCTTTGGTTTCCCGGAAGCTGCCCGCCGAGCCATTGTAGTAACGTCGGCGGATCGCTAGATGACATATTTACGGTTAGAACTAGGGCGGTATCTAATCGCCTTCGAACCTCTAACTTTCGTTCTTGATTGATGAAAACACCTTTGGCAAATGCTTTCGCTGATGTTCGTCTTGCGACGATCCAAGAATTTCACCTCTAACGTCGCAATACGAATGCCCCCAGTTATCCCTATTAATCATTACCTCGGAGTTCTGAAAACCAACAAAATAGAACCGAGATCATATTCTATTATTCCATGCACGAAATATTCAAGCAGCATTTTGAGCCCGCTTTGAGCACTCTAATTTGTTCAAAGTAAAATTGTCGGCCCACCTCGACACTCACTGAAGAGCATCGCGATAGGATTTTGATATTGAACCGGCGTTTTACCGCCGGCTCACCGACGATATGCTCCGCAAACGTGTCAGTATCACCGCGGATGCGGTGCACCGACAGCGCGCAGCACAAATGCAACTACGAGCTTTTTAACCGCAACAATTTTAGTATACGCTATTGGAGCTGGAGTTACCGCGGCTGCTGGCACCAGACTTGCCCTCCAATTGTTCCTCGTTAAAATATTTAAAGTGTACTCATTCCGATTACGAGGCCTCGTAAGAGTCCCGTATCGTTATTTTTCGTCACTACCTCCCCGTGCCGGGAGTGGGTAATTTGCGCGCCTGCTGCCTTCCTTGGATGTGGTAGCCGTTTCTCAGGCTCCCTCTCCGGAATCGAACCCTGATTCCCCGTTACCCGTGACAACCATGGTAGTCGCAGAAACTACCATCGAAAGTTGATAAGGCAGACATTTGAAAGATGCGTCGCCGGTACTGGACCGTGCGATCTGCAAAAGTTATCCAGATTCATCAAAATGTTACGACTTCGGACGCGAGGCCCTCCGCCGATTGGTTTTGATCTAATAAAAGCACTCATCCCATCACTGGTCAGAGTTCTGATTGCATGTATTAGCTCTAGAATTACCACAGTTATCCAAGTAACTGAGTAAGATCTAAGGAACCAAAACTGATATATTGAGCCATTCGCGGTATCGCCTTAATACGGCTTGCACTGAGACATGCATGGCTTAATCTTTGAGACAAGCATATAACTACTGGCAGGATCAACCAGGGAGCTGTTCCAAAATTGTTTTCGAACTTTGTGAACGCGCCGCACAGTCCACAACACCGGTGGTGTGTGTGAGACTGTACACTGACGTTACGCCCCGCACGAAACGGATGGACCGATCGGGCGGGACGTGCCGTATTTTTGAGAATGGAATGGAACCCATTTTCCAGGTGAGTGAGTTACGTGTGACGTGACTCACGCGAGAAGCGCGACATACATATAAAATATACATCGCGCGCCCATATTGAACGTTCGTTAGAAACCTAACCAGGCAGAATAGTATCACGACACATCCGATGAGATGTTAAACAAATTTTCAATTGACATGATCGTATTCAGCACAAAATTAGAACACCCGGCGTCGGAGAGCGCGTTTATTGATGTAACCCACCAAACGTCGCCTAGCCAAGCAGAGCCCGCGTCGCGAGTCGACCGCCGTTGCGTTGGGAAGAGTCAGACATACTGACATCGACCCGACGACGTCGGCGAAACGCTGACGTGGGCACAAAACGTGGCAGAGGCTCTCATACATGAGTATAGTAGAATTGCAAGTGCAATCTTGTCAACCGTCGCGCGCCACACCGGATTCGATTTATCAACAAACGGACGTTTCATCGATAAAAGTCATCCCATTTGAGAGCGACGCGACAACGGTCACTTTGTGTATACATGATAAAGTCAGCACACGCGGCAGCATCGAATGCCAAATCGCGTCTCATGCGTCAAAATACAAATTTCGAAAATGTTAAAAAAAAAAAATTCAAACATTTTATAAATACCGGTAGAATTCTTCCATCGACGACACTGCAGCAGTGTCGGCGCCGAAGAACGCCCCGCTGTTTGTTCACCGCGCGCCCGGCGGCCCCGCGGTGATGTGATGGTTGTTATTTCGTCCCCGGCGGCGCGCTGCGCTCTCTCAATCCTCACACACGACGCGCGCTCGGAGAGAAGTCGCGTCGTCGCCGCCGGCTACGTATATGCTGTGGACATATCGACACGCGCGGGCGGGTCGGGTCGACCGGGAGAACGTTATATCACTTACACATTATAAAACTGAACGGATTTTAATGCAGTTTTCATTTATATATAGAATGGTTCTTGGGGAAGGTTTTAATTATATATTTTTTTATAGTTTTTCGTATATTAGATGAAATATGACGATGTTAGTTCAAGATGGCGGAGAAAATCAAGCCGGCGGAGAGCTTTCATGGAAAACGCTGCCTAATCCCTTTGAGTTATAACAAAACAATGTATGGAGGAATTGTTCCTCTTATATAGGTCTACAGAAAAGTCCGCGATGGTATAGGTCTATCTTCTAAGGATAGCTCACTATGCCCATTTTAATTACTAAAAAAATGTTCCCGTCTTATGTGTGCTATTTGGAAAGCTATTTAGAGGTATATAGTATTAATCCTTATCATTTTAAATACGATAGTTACCTTGAGCATTTCATGACCTTTATTATTGCCCTTTACATCATGCAATTTAAATGAATATTGTGACCCGGCTAGCTCGCCGTGGAATTAAAAATAAAATAAAAGTGTTTTAAAATTACAAAATGTATTTACAAATAAAAATAAAATGTTATCACTCAGCACTCCCGGTATATAGTAAAATAAAAGTCACTGGCCTTAAGAAGCGAAGCACACGGTTGCAGAAACAGGAAAATTCAAGGACAGAAGCGGGGAGGGCCTCGAAGCGGACCGTGGGGTTCAGGTGTAGCCCACAGAAGCAAGGCCAATGAAGGAAGGAGACAGGAAAGGGTGCAGGTAAGGGCTGAAAACAAATAACATGCTGCAACATAGCCCAGCACCCAGTCCGAGCCCTACTTAGCGTCGAGGCCAGTGACGACTAAATAAAACTTGGACTAGGTTTTACAATTTTTAAACTATATGTACAATATGAACTATACATACCTGCATAAGAGGCAGCCCTATGTACAAGATAAAATAGTAATAATATAGTGCGCAATTAAATATTCACGCTTTCCATTTCAAGTCAGAAGCCGAATGACACCGTCAAAGTCAAAAAAACAAATGACAACTACTATCAATTTTTAATTTAGAATTTGAATGTAAGCGCCGGCCAATAATGCAGCACGGAGGTTAATGCCGTGCTACAATATCTTGGGAGTTATCGAAAAATGAAAAATTCCGCGCGCAAAATAAGTTCAATAACAATGGCGCGCTTAATCGATTCGTGTTTATTTTAAA
>OZ020277.1:9968992-10016928 GCA_963971205.1 Aethes cnicana
TTAAGCGCCGTGACAGTTGACCGTCCGCGGGTAAACCCATGTTGGGAATCTGAAAGCTGATTGAATAGACAATGGGAGCAGGAGATAATCACGCGTTCCAGTATCTTTCCTAAAATCGGCAGCAGAGTGATCGGCCGATAGGCCTTCGGATCGGTGGGTGGCTTGCCGTTACCCTTTGGCAGAACAACCAATTTTCCGGACTTCCAGATGTTAGGAAATACGCCTTCGGTGATGCACGCCCTGTACATGTGCCAGATTTCATCGCCGGTAGCTCTCCACGCATACTTGACGATCTTAGCCGTGATACCGTCCAGTCCTGGCGCGGTGTTCGGTAGGTTCCGGATGATGGTAGCGATCTCCTCTTTAGACGGAATCTCGGCTTCTCTCCCCGGGGGGGGTGAACAGGCGGCTGCTACGCGCACCGTGCGATGATACTCAGTATCCTTCGTAGGGTCGTCGTCTGGACACAGTGTACGCACTAGGCCCGACATGGTGTCTCCGGTACTCTGGGTGTAACCTTGCACGAGTTCGATGCCGTTCATGACGTTGGTAGGCGGTCGGAGGCGTCCACTAGCGACGCGGTACGCAAGACCCCAAGGGTCAGAGTTGCCAGATTCAGCGACTTGCTTAAAGAATTCGAGCTCGGTTTCCTTCATAGCGGTCTTATAAATGATCCTAGCTGCATTCAGGGCCTTGCGTAAGATCTCTTCTCTTGTTCCTCCCGTGCGACGGGATGCTTGCCAATCGCGTCGTGCTCGGTACACATCCGCCCTAAGGCGGTCTAACCGCGGATTCCACCATTCGTATCCGCCTTTGTCGACCTTCCTGCACGTGCCTAGCTTCTCTCTCGCAGTACGCAGTAAAATGTCGGTGTACTGTTCGCATATCGCGTTGGCAGGGCGAGAAAGGTCGAGTCTGCCCATACGGGCGTGCAAAGTAGAGCAGAATAAGTTCCAGTCGACACCGCGTTCTCTAAAGTATGTCGTGGCTGGTGCTTGCTCAGTACAGTCACTTCGAGTGTTGCCGCGGATCACGTTAAACGTGATCAATTGGTGGTCACTCATGCTGACGCCCTCGTTGACTTTCCAGTCGGTGATGTGAACGCCGCGCGTGGACAGGGTGATATCGACATTCGACGAACCGTTCGGGCTGCAAAAGGTCGGCGGTTGGCCCTCGATGTTGTGGATGACCAAGTTTCGTCCAAGGATGAAGCCTTCCATTTGGTTCTTACGGTATTCGGTGTCTGGCCCCCTGCCTGAGTACTGTCTTCGTTCGCAATGCCACATCGGAGAATGCGCATTGCTATCTATGGAGATGAGTACCTGGGAACCCTGCAGTTTGTCCATGACGTGGGTGAGATGTTGCAGGTGACGAGAAATGTCGTGACTGTACTGACAATAAACAGAGATTACATACATATCAAGCTGCTGACTGTGGATGTGGGCTACTGCGCAGTGATCGGTGCTAAGGTGATGGAGCATGGTGTATACAATGTTGTTGTTGATCGGCAACAAACCAGCCTTGGAGTCGGAACTGTGTTGGAGGATCCTGGTGTGGCAATGTTGCTCCTGGATGAGCACAAGATCCAACTCCAGCTCTCTAGCTATTACCGGTAACTCAGTGGTACACGCAGCAGATCCTTGCAGATTAAGTTGACCAACTCGAAGCGCTCTATCCATAGTTAGTCATGTTTATTGCCTGCTGTTCGGCGTGGATGCGCGCTGGACAGGTTGCGGCTCCAGTGGAGTGCTCGTCAGCTCCCTTGCGCTTAAAGCGCATGCACGTGGCGCAGCAGCTGGAGGACGCCTTGCAGTCGTCGCGGACGTGGCCCGACTCACCACACTTCGCACACGTGGGCGACGACGCACGGCAATGCTTCTCGGGATGGCCGTATTGCTGACACTTGGTGCAGCAGGTCACACGCACGAAGTCGCAGACCTCTGCTTCGTCCCACCCTATGTATACTCGGCCTAAGCCGACCAGTTTGTCACGGAGCGCCGATGTGCACTCAACCACCACTGTGGTCCGTGGGCCGTCCTTGCGACCCTTCTTAAATGCAAAGCGGCACTCACGTGACATCCTGGCGGCCGACCAGTCCGCATCGTCACACAGGTTGATCCTGTGCAGGTCCTCCAGGAAGGCGCTCGGTTCCGGGTCGTGCCGCAGGTTCCTGATTGCAACCAGGGGCCGACGGGCTTTGGGATCCGTGACTCGAAGTGATGGGGGTGCTGCAAGTTTTAGTTTTTCGGCAGCTGCGGCAGTGGCTGTACGCACGACCACACCTGAGTTACCCACCTTCCTGATGGCCTGCACCTGGATCCCCTGGGAGCCTGGCTTCACCGCCTCCTGAAGGGCCGCCTTGGTGTCGTCAGACGTCTTAATCTTGTCGTCGGCTGGGTAAAATATGACCGTGGCCGAACCCTGAGGCTGGACGGTGAGAGCCGGCTTACCCGAGGGCAGTTTGAGCCGCGAGGCGTAGGTTTCCGCAGCAAAAGCAGGGGCAGCAGCGCCAGGGGGCATCGCGCGGGGCGCGGCAGCTTGCAGCTCGAGCTTCGTACACTGCAGTTTGAGTGCAGTGCACTGATGCTCGGCTTCCGCCAAACGGATCTCAAGCGCCGCTACCACCGCCAGGATGTCCTGGCTGTGCCCTGAGATCGTGGTTTTGTCCCCGATATTGAGCTTGTTGGAGGCATTTGCCACCGCAGCAATACCTTTCACCGCTACATGGACCATGTCCATGAGCTGCACCTTCGACTTCCCTGCCAGGCCGAGATCAGGTTCCGTTGCTGGTGGAAGGGCCGGTGTCACTGCGGGGGCATTTGCGATGCTGGGGGAGGCTGCAACTGCAGAGGGCGCGGAGGAAATAGCGCTAGGCGTGGGTTGAGCCGACATGCTAAACGGGGGACCTGACATTATACCCCCAATGGGAGGGATGTTGCGCGATGGCTTGGTCAGCGCAAGGCGCCGACGGACTGCTTCCTGGACGTCCTCGGGGGAGGTGAGGGTCCTCTTTGCGCTAGGTGGCAGCGCCGGAAAGTCCTCTTCCATGGGCGTGTTGGGGGCAGGCTCTCGCTGGGCGGATGATACCGTCGGGGTGCTGAAACCTTGAGGAGGAGTCCGCATGAGTGGCGTCCTGGGCTTGAAGCCCTGCTCCTCACTCATGGCCCTGAGGGCCTCGAGCTCGTCCTGCCGCTTCCTGATTTCCTCCTCAATGAGGCAGCGCTCAGGGTCTTCGTCCGCCATTATGGCGGACGACTAAAAATGTATTACAAGTCCCAAGTGTGGATTCTTGTAATAGACTTAAGCAAAAATTAAAGAGTCGGTTCGTGTATTAGTGTTTAAAAGAAAAGAAGAGAAACTAAGCCGTGGATTCGTGTAATAGAATGGAATAGAAAAAAGACAACTGCCAGATAACTGACAGCTGTCAAAAATATACGTGAAACGGAACGCGCCCACTTACGTCACCGGTGACAGATGCCAAAATGACAGGTGTCACCGATAACGGCAATGTGACGTTGACGCTTGGAACGTCACCAATGACAGCTGTCAAAGTCTAATGACAGTGACAGGTGACACTGACAACTTGACACTGACGTATCTGTCGGTTGCAGCCGACACGCCACCGAACCGCGTGGTTAACCTCAAATTGAGGTTATGTCGCCACGCGGTTTACAAAATACACGGCCTCAACCCACACCAATACTTGCTATTCCTTATAATATATAATATATTATTAAGTAATGGTACTTTACCATAAAATGTCCAATAAATACGGCACAGGCACAAAAATTATCACAACACAATAACGGGATTATACCCACTGTCACTATCAGCCAGAAAAACAAACCACAAATAAATAAATACGTTAAACACTAGAGGAAAACTAATGATAACGTTTTTATAAAAGAAAATTCCCGAATTTCCACTGAAAACTCGAAATAAGAAATAATTGCACAGAGCGCACGAGAGGCAACGTCCGATCGCTACGGCGGTCGAGCGCGAGTCGATAGGGAGAGAGTAGATAGGGACAAAACCCACCTCCTCCCATGGTCCTACCCGCCTTGCGGCATAACGGACCGAATCGCGGTAGTTGCGCACAGTACTTGCTCGGGGCTCTTTCCCGTGCGCAATTTCTTGACTACCTACAAATTTCTCTATCCGTCCCTCTTCTCTACATTTCGCCTCTCCCCCTTCTGGGGCGCGACACCACAAAACGTCTACTACGCGCTCCTCACCACCAACAAATATCGGGCTCAGTCCATAGCGCTCCTGATAGCGTGCCACTTGTGCGCAAAGGCCCTGAATAGGCTGAAATTTCGGTCGCTTGCCACCAGATCTTGGTAATGAATCGGCCCAACGCTGCATCTATCTAGGCCCTTAAGCATCTCTTCCCTGTCCAAACCATATAGATCACATTCCCAGAGGGCATGATCGCGCGTTTCAGGGCCAGCGCCGCACGGGCACATATCCGAGTCCCCCAGACCGAACCCGTACAGCTTAGCCCTGAAACACCCGTGCCCCGTTAACAATTGTGACAATTTATAGTCGGGCTCTACCCACATTTTGGCCAATCGATCCCTTACGTCGGGGAAGAATCCCCGCAGGCCGCTACCCTCAGAACAGGCATCCCAGCGATCCTGCCAAACAAGGAGCATGTCGCGCGTAATGCGTCCCTTTAACTTCCTGCGCTCCCCGCCTGTGAGTTGGACTCCCTCTCTCGCCATCCGACCGGCGAGGCGCACCTGCAGATCCGCGGGCAACACACCGGCAAGAACCGGAAGGGCGGCTGTACTGGTGGTTCGGTAGGCCTTAGTCAAGAGGATCAGAGCTGGGCGCTGCGTGCGTAAAAGTGCGCTCCGGACAACGTGGAGCGTTGCTCTCTGATACCAAATGGCCGCCGCATATGTCAAAATGGCCACATAGATCCCTGAAAACAGGATCCTAAGGGCTCGGTACCTTACGCCCCAGGTCGATGCCGACTGGCGGGACATCTTCCCGAGGGCCGCACTTGCTCTCTCTCCGATGGTACCTGCGTGCTGCGCGTAAGAGCGGCAGTCGTCCAGAGTTACCCCCAACACCTTGGCCTCCCGAACCACCGCAATCGACTTGCCTTCCATGCGGATAACTGGGCTCCGCTTGAACTTCCCCTTGATGGTCATTGAGGCAGACTTGCCTGCGGAGAAGCTCAAGCGGTTGCGTTCGCCCCACTCAGACACAGCCGCCAAGATGGTCGAGGCCTTAGCCTCTATCTGAGCCCGAGAAGCGGCCTCAATCACTACGGTGATGTCATCCGCGTACGCTACGAAGCTAACTCCCGCCGGTGTCGGTAGCTTCAAGAGGTCGTCCACCAACAGGTTCCAAAGTGTCGGTCCAAGAACCGATCCCTGAGGACATCCCATTGTGGCGACCTTCCACACCGCCCGGTCTCCAGCCAATAGTCCCACCCGGCGATTAGTAAAGTAGCTGACCAGTATCTCATAGATGTTTTTCGAGATACCGGCCTGCTTCGCCTTGACAAGGACCATTGGCCACCAGGCGTTATCGAAAGCCCCCGAGATATCCAAAAGAACCAGCTGGACGTATTGTTCCGAAGATCTGTCGATTATCTCGTTGACAGCGTCCAAGGCTGTTACAGTCGACCGACCGCGGGTGAACCCGTGTTGAGAAGTCGACAGATTTCGGAAGAGGCAGGGGGCGCAGGCAATGATCGCCCTTTCAAGAATTTTCCCCAAGACGGGGAGCAGAGTGATGGGCCGGTACGCTTTAGGGTCCGAGAGTGGTCGTCCATTCCCCTTGGGCAGGACCACTAGTTTGCCCACCTTCCAGATGCCCGGGAAGATACCCTCGGAGATGCATCTCGTGATGACGTGCGTTAGTTCGTCCCCGGCTGCTTTCCATACATGTTTAATGATCTTTGGGGTCAACCCATCGATCCCAGGAGCCGTGTTTTGCAAAGAACTCACTATCAACTCAAGGTCCCGCTTAGTTGGCGTGACAATCTCCCCTATGGTTGATGGTGCGCAAGCGGCCGCAATTCTCACCTGCCGGTGGTACACGGTGTCTCGGCTTAAATCGTCATCAGGACAAAGTGCTTGGACCAAGCCCGCCATTGTCGACCCCGTGGATCGTGTGAAACCCTCCGCCAGTGCAATACCGTGCAGGACGTTAGTCGGTGGGCGAGTACGACCGCTGGCGGCTCTATAAGCGAGCCCCCAGGGGTCGTCATTGCCCGACTCAGCGACCGCACGGAAGTGCGCAGTCTCCGCTGCCATCATGGCTTTTTTGTAGGCTCCTCTTGTCGCGCGTAGTCGGGCCAGTGATGCTTGCTCAGCCTCACCTCCAGTTTTGCGGGACTCCTGCCACTCCCTCCTAGCCCGATATACTTCGGCTCGCTCCCTATCCAGATCGCTGGACCACCACTCGTAGCCTCCACGGTCTGTCTTGTGAGCGACCCCCAACCTGTCCCGAGCCGTGTTCACAATGGTGCGGGTAAAGTCATTGCAGAGCGCGTCGGTGGGGAGTTTGGTGTTCAGTTTACCGATTCGGGCTGTAACCGTGGATCGAAATTGCTCCCAATTGACACCGCGCTCACGGAAATGTGGCACCTTTACCGCTCTGGTGGTCCCATCTGCGTTGGTTCGTTGTGCGGGTAGCCCTCTTTGCGTGATGTGGAACGTGATGAGTTGGTGGTCGCTCACACTGACACCCTCGGAAACTGTCCACATCGCGATGTTTACGCCTCTTGTTGAGAGGGTGATATCTATATTGGAGGATCCATTGGCCGTGTGGAAGGTCGGAGGCTGGCCCTCCCTGTTGTGGATGCACAGGTTTCGGCTGATGATGAAGCCCTCCATCTGCGTCTTCCTGTACTCTGTGTCAGGCCCACGGCCTGTATATTGACGACGCTGACAGTGCCACATGGGTGAGTGGGCATTGCTGTCGACACCTATAACCACAGGCTTTCCCTGCAGGTGGTCCAGGACACGGCTGAGTTCCTCCAGATGCCGGGATATATCGTTGCTGTATTGGCAGTATAATGACACCATATACAAGTCCGTAGAGTCGTTGGCAAGGTGTACGACGGCGCAGTGACTGGTACTTAAGTCATCTAGTAGGGTGCATGCGAGGCCCGAGTTTGAAAGGAAGAATCCAGCTTTCGCAGTTTCGCTGCTCGCGATGATGCGTGGGTTCCCATGCTGCTCCTGTACTATGTATATATCAACATTCTGTTCCTTGGCAATCAGGGGTAGTTCCGAGGTGGCAGCATGTGAGCCCTGCAAATTGATTTGGCCTACTACTAGTGCCTTATCCATAGTTGATTTTGGTGGCTTCCTGTTGCTCAGCGAAGAGGCGCGCCGGGCAGTTCGCTGACGCCGTGGCATGCGTATGCGCATCTTTGCGCTTGAAGCGTCGGCATGTAGCACAGCATTGTGAGCTTGCCTGGCATTCTGCAGCCTTATGCCCAGTGTCCCCGCACTTACCGCATACCATCTCCTTCGCACGGCAATACTTTTCGGGGTGCCCGTACTGCTGGCATCTGTTGCAGCAAGTGACCCTGATGTGGTCACACACTTCTGCTTCGTCCCAGCCCACGTACACTCTGTTTAGCCGAACCAATGCGTCCCGAACGGCCATGGAGCACTCCAAGATAACTAAGAACTTCTGCCCAACTGGACGTTGCACGCCTACCTTACATTCTCCCTTGAAATGCGTCAACGACCATGCCGGATCGTCACCAAAGTTAATTCTATGGAGTTCTTCTATGAGCTGCTCATTGGTGAGTTGCGTACGGATGTAACGTAATGCGATACGCGGCAGCTTCTGTCGTGGCTCCACCATACGAAGTCCCGGAGGCGCTGCGGCTCTGAGCCTCTGAGCTGACTCCTCCGTGGCAGTCCTAACAGCCACACCGGAATTGCCTACCCTGCGTACCTGCGTCACCTTGATCCCCGATTCTGCAGGCCTAACAGATTCCTGTAACAATTTCTTTGTGTCGTCGGAGGTCTTCACTTCCTCGCTCGCAGGGTAGAATATTACGGTGGGACCGTGTTGTTGTACGGGCATAGGAGGCTTACCCTTGGGCATCTTAAGCGCGGTGGCATAATTTGCGACTGGGTCCTCTAGTGTAGGGTGTGATGAGGGGGGCCTAGCTGATGTCGATTGTAGCTCCAGAGTTGCGCACCTCAGCTTCATTGCAGTAACTTGGTGCTCCATGTCCGCCAAGCCGATCTCCAGGGCCGCCACAACCGCCAGGATATCTTGACTGTGTCCAGAGATCGTGGACTTGTCCGAAATGTTCAATTTGTTTGAGGCATTAGCAACCGTCGCTATTCCCCTGACCGCGGCGTGAACCAAGTCCATCAGCTGGATCTTGCTCAATCCGGCGAGACCCTGGGCTTCTGGAACCGCCTCGCCGGCGGACGCGGGGGCAGCGGCGGGTGCGAATGATACTGATGCATCGTCAGGGGCGGCAGAGGCAGCCCCGGGGACCGTAAATATTGGAGCCTGCTGGGACCGGGGTGGCAGGGATGTTAAGATCCCTCCTATAGGGGGGGCTGGGTTCCTTTTTCGCTCTATCATTTTGCGGCGGATCGACTCCTGCAATTGTTCCGGTGAGCTGAGTAGGCGCTTACAGCTGGCACTTGTTGTTTCCATCGGGGATCCCTGGTCTGCGGACAGCATGGTGAAAGGAGTTGGAGGCGCGCTGGAAAAGCCCTGTGGCGGAGTTCGGAGTAACGACTTGCGGGGAGCAAATCCCACTTCCTCCGCAATTTGCGCGAGCGCCTCCAGCTCTTCCCCCTTGCGGGCGATCTCGTCCTCCAGCAACTTCCGGGCCCTAAGTTCTTCGTCCGCCATAGTGGCGGACGCAAACTACTTAGCAGCCGATTCGTGTATTAAAAAAATTACAACTTTTTAACAAGGACTAGGCATTCAATTCGTGTAATAGGGTACACAACAAAAAGACAAACACTCAACAGTGGATTCGTGTATTAGAAAGTGAAAAATAAAAGACAACTGCCAGATGACTGACAGCTGTCAAACACTATACCGTGGAACGGAACGCGACCACCAGTGACAGACGTCACCGATAACGCCAATGTCTCGCTGACGTCCAAAACGTCGCCAATGACAGCTGTCAAAGTCGAGTGACAGTGACAGGTGACACTGACAACGTCAGACACTGACGCCACCAAACCACGTGCTGAAGTGACGTCCGTCAATGTCAGCCGACCGCGTGCCGCACTCGACCGCGTGCTAGATAACCTCAATTTGAGGTTATGCGCACGCGTTCCTTACTTTACGACGGGAATACTCGCTAATAGATAAAAGTACTTACCAGAGCGAACAAAATACAGGACGACACGTCAAAATCACAATAGCACAAACGATTAACGGGACAATGCCCACTGTCACTATCAGACACAGAACACAAAAGCACTAAAGCACTGAAAATCGTCCTAGATAGGCGAGAAAAACAACTGAAACACAATAGTGTTTTAGCTGACGCAACAAGACAAATAAATTTCAGCAATCTAGCACCTTAAACTACGTATTAGTAATTAAACTATACGGAGCGCACAAGTAGCACGTCCGACCGCTTCGACGATCGAGCGCGCAGTAGATAGGGACAGTGGGAATCTCGTTAATCCATTCATGCGCGTCACTAATTAGATGACGAGGCATTTGGCTACCTTAAGAGAGTCATAGTTACTCCCGCCGTTTACCCGCGCTTGCTTGAATTTCTTCACGTTGACATTCAGAGCACTGGGCAGAAATCACATTGCGTCAACACCCGCGAGGGCCATCGCAATGCTTTGTTTTAATTAGACAGTCGGATTCCCCTTGTCCGTGCCAGTTCTGAGCTGACCGTTGAACGGCGGTCGTACAGAACCGCACCGCACACAACGCACGAGACGCATACAAGCATGCATGAAATTCTTGGATCGTCGCAAGACGAACATCAGCGAAAGCATTTGCCAAAGGTGTTTTCATCAATCAAGAACGAAAGTTAGAGGTTCGAAGGCGATTAGATACCGCCCTAGTTCTAACCGTAAATATGTCATCTAGCGATCCGCCGACGTTACTACAATGGCTCGGCGGGCAGCTTCCGGGAAACCAAAGATTTTGGACTCCGGGGGGAGTATGGTTGCAAAGCTGAAACTTAAAAGGAATTGACGGAAGGGCACCACCAGGAGTGGAGCCTGCGGCTTAATTTGACTCAACACGGGAAATCTCACCAGGCCCGGACACCGGAAGGATTGACAGATTAACAGCTCTTTCTTGATTCGGTGGGTGGTGGTGCATGGCCGTTCTTAGTTGGTGGAGCGATTTGTCTGGTTAATTCCGGTAACGAACGAGACTCTAGCCTGCTAAATAGGCGTCGTCATTTAGGTGCGCGCGGCCGTTCGCGGTCGCGCAACTCACTGGCGACGTATTAAAATTCTTCTTAGAGGGACCGGCGGTTTCGAGCCGCACGAGATTGAGCAATAACAGGTCTGTGATGCCCTTAGATGTCCTGGGCCGCACGCGCGCTACACTGAAGGAATCAGCATGTTCTCCTTGGCCTAGAGGCCCGGGCAACCCGTTGAAACTCCTTCGTGCTGGGGATTGGGGTTTGCAATTATCCCCCGAACCGCTACCATAAAAAAGCCTTTTGGCAAAATCCTAGCGTCGGTATTACGCGAGCTGCTCGCAGCTCGCGCACCCACTCGGCACCTAGTTATACTATATAATCCTGTTTTATTATAACCACGAATATATGAGGTTACGGTTCAATAATGCAATCAATACTATAATTAATATGGTTCAAAGAACAATCTCCACTATAGTTGTGATAGACTACAATTCATTCGTCACTTTGGTAATGACGGCCCGATGAGTCAATCGTCACTATGCTAGAGACGGCCCGATGACAATCGTCACTATTCTAGAGACGGCCTGATGAGTCAAACGTCACTATTCTAGAGACGGCCCGATGAGTCAATCGTCACTATTCTAGAGACGGTCCGATGAGTCAATCGTCACTATTCTAGAGACGGCCCGATGAGTCGATCGTCACTATGCCAGTGACGGCCCGATGAGTCAATCGTCACTATTCTAGAGACGGCCCGATGAGTCAATCGTCATTATTCTAGAGACGGCCCGATGAGTCGATCGTCACTATGCCAGTGACGGCCCGATGAGTCAATCGTCACTATTCTAGAGACGGCCCGATGAGTCAATCGTCACTATTCTAGAGACGGCCCGATGAGTCGATCGTCACTATGCCAGTGACGGCCCGATCTAATTGTTTGGTGTAACGAGCAATAAAAACAAGGTTAATTACCATTTTGTTCATCCTTGGAGTAAATCTATCAATTCTTCAGTACTGTCAAATTCTGCATCACTAGACTCGGATTCCATGACTGTCTGTGAGACAAATTTTCTCAGCGAGTCTGAAGCGACTGTAGTACAAAATTTCTTATATCCCTTTATTCCTTTTAGTGAAGTGATGATATAGCGATCATTTCCTAAACATTTTTTTACTTTGTATGGACCGCTATATTTTTCCTTTAATTTCCTTCGCGCATCTTTATTACTATATTCTGATTTACTCCATAGCACCAAGTCATTAATTTTGTATTTTGTAGGTTTCTTCCTCTTAGCATCAAATCTCTTTTTCATACACATTGCAGTCTTTTTTATATTGCCGCTTGCCATTTCCGTGTTGTTTCGAGCAGTAGTCTACAATATTGCCACCTATGCCCTGTAGTAAATTGCGGCTCGCTTGGAACATCAGTCGATACGGAGGAAACCCTGTGGTGGTATTTGAAGTGTTATTAATGCCCCAAGTGACTTTGTTCAGACAAATATCCCAATCTTTTTCATCAACTGTACTTTTATTGATTGCCTCTATGAAAGTCCTATTATATCTCTCAACCTGTCCGTTAGCACGTGGGCAAGCGATTGCATTTTTGACGTGTTTTATTTGATTCTGAATACAATATTCTCGGAATGATTTACTTGTAAAGGCTGATCCACTGTCCGATACGATTCTTTTAGGAAAGCCAAACATACTGAAGATCTCGTTGAGTTTTTCCATTACTTCTGCAGACTTAGTAGTTTTACATGGTTTGGCCCACGCAAATTTGGTAAATGAATCTACTACCACGAAAAGATACGAATTTCCTTTTCTACTTTTACAAAATGGACCCACGTGATCCATGTGCAATGTGTCCATTGGTTCATTTCCTTTATCGATTGGGTGAAGTTCACCTTCGTGTCTACCATATTGACCTCTTTTATAAGCACAGTCTAGGCACCCGTTAACGTACTTTCTTATGAATCGTGTCATTCCAGGGAACCAGCAATTCTCCTTGATTATTTTGTCGCATTTTTTTAGTCCCGGGTGGCCAATGTCGTCATGATATTTCCTAAGTATATTCCATCTGCAGTATTTTGGGACAATCAACGTAGTTGATCATTCAAACATTTACGATAAATTCTATTGTCCTTTAGTTGGTAGTTACTGTTGATATCTGGATCGTTGTCGTCATTTTCAAGCTTTTCACTTATGACATTTAGCTTAGGGTCTTGATGTTGAATGCATACAACCCAATCGAAAAGGTCTAAAACCATTATTGAACATTCTTTTATGCAGGGTTCTTCCACTGGGGATCGACTTAACGCGTCCACATGTTTATGAGTGATTCCTGGGCGGTGGGTTATACTAAAGGTATATTCCTGAATACTAAGCCACCAACTCTTTATTAACAATTTTGACGAATTTTCTTTATAAACCTCATACAAATTCACATTTCATAAAGAGTTGCTAATCTTTAGTGAAGTACCCAATTCTGATCGTATAAAAGGAACTTTACTGTTTCAAAGTATATTTCTGAACGCATCCAAAGTATATTATTTCTGAACGCATCCATCACAATAACAAAGTGTCATTCGATTCCAAACCCTTATTTAATCTAGATCTACATGTAATTATCCTTAAAATACCGATCCGACGGGGCGAACATCGAACGTTTGACAGGTAAGAACATTTTGTATGGGAAAATAAAATTGTCGTTTTTTGTATTTTCCTCGCAATTTTTCCATATATTCTAATCGTTTAAACCTTCCCTGGACTTCCACGAATATTTCAAGACTAAAATTAGTCAAATCGGTCCAGCCGTTCTGAAGTTTTAGCGAGACTAACGAACAGCAATTCATTTTTATTTATATATATATAGGGTAAAATGTTACAAATAATGGGTCCCGATAGTAGGCATCTTTAGATTCCTCAATAGCAATCAATATTTGATTTATGTTAGTGTCGAACATGAAATTATTTCCATGGTGTATTTTCTCAGTAGGTACGATCGCCATTAGACGTAATATGAGCAAGCAAGAATGATCAGAAATATCTGAGCATGTAGTCTAACGTCTTGACAGTAAGATCGTGTCCAGATATTTATGATCACATTGTTCGCTACCATATATCTGATGGCGACGGTAAATATTACTTAACATAATCCTAGCTACTACTGAACTAAGTAATCTTGTTTTTTTCTTTTTAGTTTTTTACGCAGTCGGGTTCTTTGTTTTTTTAAATTATTCATTTTGAAGTCTTGACTTGTACCAACAACTTTCCGCTGTATGACCATTTTTATTACACTGCGAGCAAGTCACACGATTTGGATTCTTCGGACAACGTCGCGAGATGTGTCCCGGTTCATTACATGAGTAACAGGTTACCGTGGGTTTTGTATTTTCTTTATTACTATTCTCTGCATTGGAACGACTGTCATTATAAGAGATCGTATTACTTCTTGGTTGACCGCTGCGTGCTCGAATAGGCATGTAACCAGGCCTTTCTTCCATCATAACTAAAAACTTCGAGTACAAATCTGCTGGTGAAGCGAAGTTGCCCGCGCGTGCAGGAGCTTTCATGTGAGATGGTAAACCATCTATTAAGCATGAAACAGCATCATTCCCACGTATATTCAACCTGTTCAGCATAGCATTCTTTTGGTAATAGTATTGAGCCATACTATCATTGAAAGTCTTCCGCTTGTTAAGCATTTCTCTCAAGTAGTCAGCAAAATCAATATTTCGAGGAAAAGCTTGTAAGAGTTCCTTCTTCCAATCATTCCAGGTTAGATCATAACTGTCCAGCGATGAGTGCCAAATCTTTGCCATGCCCCCCAAGCGAGATTGCATATAGTAACTCTTTGTAGAATCTGACCAACCATGTATAGCAGCCAGCTGCTCGATCTTATTTATCCACTGCTGTGAAAAAATTTCTGATTTTTCCGGGTCGAAGATGGGGATGATTTCCGCCTTCGCCGAAACATTGTCGCAATAGTATGGAACGTGCTTACCGGGATCGAAACTTGGTAACTTTAACTCAGTTGCAAGCTGTGTTGATAACGCGGCCGCGTCATCGCTAGCTTGGCCGGCTTCAATCAACCACAGCGTCACTCGAACTCCATGGCCTCCATTGCTTAGAACCAGAGGGCCCATCTTCCAGCTCTTCGACTTCGAAGTTAGTGTACTTGCGTTTGTTTTTCTTTGGCATAGTGTAGGAATCCCACTTCTGAAAATTGTTAAACAATCTCTATATTGTCTGACAGGATCATATTCTATGTTGACCTAAGCATAAATAAAAGTGCATTTTCTTATTAAAATTTTGTATCCATTGTTTACTTTCTGAACTGAATTTACATACTCAATCGTATAGCTCTTTTAAAATAGATCTCCTTTTACATAAATTTCCATCCCGTTCGAACATAAACACAACAAAAACTTAACAAAACAAACAATTATAGGAACCAACTCCATTTTGTATCTAACATTGATAGAGACGATATCACAATGAGAATAAACAAACAGAGTAACTAGCAACAAATACTACGGATATACTTATCTTAAATTTAACTGATAATACTTTTATTTTGTTACAATAAACAGCTTTTTTATTATATCTTAAACAAAACTCAATCACCCGACATACCTCAATCGTTGTTGCTATCCTGCTCTTACTTTTCTAAATTTTTTTAAAACTACGTCTAACTTTTTGTCATGAGCATTTTCTCAAACAGCCACACGTACAAAGTATTTCTAAATTGTAACTGCTCAAATGGATAGAAATTATTCAATTATCAAAATTGTAGAAGGTAACGTCGGTTCTTGTCTCGCCTGGTCTCACATACGATCGCGTTCATCCCAATCATATAAATCTCCAAGTTGATCAATCTTATGCAGCCAACCTTTAACATTCGTCGTTTTAATGCCCGGATCAAATTTGGGTATAATCTCTGCATCAAGATGTGTACGACGCCGGCACTTCGGCTTCGTGGGAGCATCTTCATGGAGAGCAGGAACAACTTCAATTTTTCCGTCCTCATCATCAGTATCTGAGTTGGATTTTCTTTTGCCTAAGCCACAATAGTATGGGCCGAGCATCGTAGGCCCACCACTTCTGAAATGTAAAGGGTTTTGCAGGGTTTCCTTCAGGACAACAAATAAAAGATCTTGCCTCTTTCACAATCGTTTTATTCGAGTTATTTTTCCTTTCCCGCCAAAACGAGTCTAAACATTAGTTCCAATAAAATCCACTATGGCGCCACTGGCGCTGTCAAAATCAAAAAGAGTTTTTATAACAAGCAAATATCAAAATTAAACATAAAAATACATTAACTGTTAATTAAATTATTGTAAGAGCACGTACATTAAATAACGTAATATTTTATATGGCTAAATAAAATCAATGATACATTAAAAGTGTAGTAATAATCGCCTGGTCACGTCACGTGACTATCGGCCTGGGCGCTGCTGGGAATGCTGTGGTAACAATATCATGGGCATGAGGCCTATATTTTTCACATGTTCTACATTGCATGTCAAATTTGTGGATGTGTTGAGTAATTTTTGGCCAATAAAATAGTTGTCTAGCTTTATTTATAAATATAGAAATACCGGAGTGTCCCTGGTGCACCAATTTCAATACATATGATTTTAATTTTTCACTTCTCATGCTCTTAAAATGTTACTTTAGTCTCTGCACATCGGGACTAAAGCTCTTTTTTAGTCTCTAGGGACTAAAGTAAATTTTTTTTAATTGACATTGGAAACCCGCCTAAACAGCCAACCACAGAGTTTGTGAAAGGAGGATTATTCCCATTTCCAGTGAACCTAGAGAATTTCTAGGGCGTGAAAAAACGATTTAATTTCGTGAAACACGATTTAATGATTACGAATACCTATGAATCTTGTTTTATTTAAAGTGAATACATTTAATAATGCATGACCCAATTAGTTTTAAAATATTTTGAATCTGTTGGCTAAATATCATTCAAAACGTCACGTGATAAAAAAACAGGTCAAGTGCGAGTTGGACTCGCGCACCGAGGGCTCCGTACCTACAAACTTGATGATGCAAATTTAACAATACAAACTTATTATTTGCGGTTGCTGAAGTAGACACGGCTACTGCGCCAACCGCAAATGATAAGTTTGTATTAGTAAATTGGCTGTTTTTGCACTAAAATATATGTTTTAATGTTTTAATGTTTTAATGTTTTAATGTTTTATTTGGGTACAAAACGGTACAATAAATCTTAATTCTAATTCAGCTTGAAAAAATCATCAACCAGCAAAGTTACCACCAATTACAATATCATGTAAGTTGTTATAATTGTGATGTGGGCAAAACTTAAATATAATAAATTAACTATATTATTGATAACATGCAACTAAACTAATCGAATCAGTATTTTCTAAAAGTGACAATCTAAATTTGGAAAGAGGCATTGTAAACAAATCAATGTCCGAGAAACACTTATTGTAATTATTACAAGCTCTATTAATAAAGGAATTTCTAGCATATTTAGTTCGCGAAAAGGGGATATGAAATAGACAATTAGTACGCCGTGTGTTAAACCGGGGGACTCTAAAACACAGTTTACTCAAAAGATATGGGGAGTCAATTATATTACTTAGAATTTTAAATAATAACATTTGATCCTTACATGTGCGCCGACTCTCTAGAGATGCTAAACTATTAGAACTAAATGATTTCCCAGTATATGTGGCTTTAAATTTCAGATGTTTACATAATTTTGATTGGATGCTTTCTAAACAGTCAATATAAATTTTGTATTGAGGATTCCAAACACTTGATGCATATTCTAAAATTGGTCTTACCAAGGCATTAAAAAGAGTAACTAGTGTGCTACATTCTTTAAATTCTTTTCCTGTCCTTAAAATAAAACCCAATAGTCGATAAGCTTTATTAGAAATTTTGTCAATATGTTCATAGAAAATAAGTTTACTGTCCATGTACACTCCTAAGTCTTTGACAGAACATGTTCTCGCAACCAGTTCATTGTTTAAATAATAGTTAAAGTTAATTATCTTTTTTTTCCTGGTATACGAAATCACATTGCACTTTTTGACATTCAGATGTAAACGGTTTAGCTGGCAATACTGACATAGCCTATTTAGATCTTCTTGCAACATAGAACAGTCATCTAAAGATTTAATAACTTTAAATATTTTTTTATCATCAGCGTAAAGTAGGCAACTAGTATGATTAAAATAAGAAATAACATCGTTTATGAAAACATTGAATAAAAGCGGTCCGAGATGGGAGCCTTGCGGTACGCCAGATGTAACTGGAACAAAACTTGAACAATATCCTTTAATGGCAACTGCTTGACTTCGATGTCGTAGGTAGGATTCAACCCAACGCAGCAAATCGCCGTGCACACCGATAGATTCAAGTTTCGTAATTAAAATACCATGAGAAATCTTGTCAAAGGCCTTAGAATAGTCAGTATACACGACGTCCACCTGGTATCCCTGATCCATGGCCCCGAGGACATAGTCAACGAATTCAATTAAATTAGATTCAGTTGATTTTTTGTTGAGGAATCCATGTTGCTCTTTAATAAAAACAGGTCTCAAAACAGGAAAAATCTTATCATGAATAATTTGTTCAAAAAGTTTCGGTATCGTGCTTAATTTAGAAATAGGCCTATAGTTTTCAACGTCATGCTTGTTCCCACTTTTAATAACAGGTGTGACAAATGACCGCTTCCAAAATTCAGGCATCTCTCCCAGTTTCAAAGATAGATTAAATAGCATTGATATCGGTTTGGACAATTGATGTCTACATTCTCGTAAAAACAGAGGAGGAATTCCGTCAGGACCAGCACCTTTGCTGACGTCAAGTTTCTTCAAATAGTGACATACTTTCTCACACGATATATCCACGTGTCCTAAATTTATTAAATTACTATGAAGATCTGAACATTTTGCCTGGTTAGATGCAACACTACCTGGTAGTTCATAAACTGAATGAAAATGAGCATTAAAGAGGTCGCAAATTTGATCCCCATTAACGGCAGATTTGCTACCCAAAAACATTGTATTAGGAATAGTTGAGCCAGTTTTTTTAGATTTTACAAAACGCCAAAAATATTTACAGTTCTCTTTAATTTTGAATTCAGCAAAAGTTAGATATTTTTGGTAGCATTCATCTTGTACTAGCTTCTGCCTCTCCCTAAGGAGCGCAAAAGCATCGTAATCGTCAAGACGACCATAAACTTTCCATTTTTTGTGATACTTTAATTTTTCTTTAACGATTTTAATAAGTGCTCTAGAAAACCATATAGGATACCTGTCGTTGTTATAAATCAATTTAGATGGCACATGATCGGAGATAATTTTGTTTAATAAATCATAAAAAATCTTAACTGACGTATCAATACAATCAGAGGCAAGGCAGTTCTCCCAGTCAATTCCGGCCAAGACCTTGTTGACTTCTTCATAATTTGAAGCTTTAAAAATATACACTCTTCGAGGTGGCGGATGCAGTGCCACAGCGCTAGTATTATACACGGTGGTAATAAGCGACGGGTGATGTTTGTCTTCTTTTATGAGAGGCAGCGAAGTCGAGTTTACCGAGCATGGATAATTAGATATAATAAGGTCTAATATCTTTCCGTTTGTATTGCAAATGAGATTGTACTGAAGAAGGCTATTAAATGATAAAAATGCTTTAAGAGAAGTGATACTTGGTGTTATGTTACTATCACTACATAATTTTGCATAAGACTGACAAGGCGAGATATCCCAATGGGCCATTCCCAAGTTGAAGTCCCCAGTAATTACATAACATTCATCGGGATTTTTAATTAAAGTTTCTGATACCTGTTCAAAAAATTCAAGTTGAGCATCACGCAACAAAGGGCCAGGCGGAAAATAACAACAATACACACGACATTTGTTGATTCTAGTGTTATTAAGAGTAGAAAGTGATATAGTTAATAAGTCAGCTACCCCGCCCGCTGACGGCAGGCAAGTTACGTCACTCACCTGTAGACCATTGCGTACCGCGATCAAAACACCACCCCCTAACGTATCACCTCGCAAGGCATAGTTACGATCACATCTGTAGACCGTATACCGTGAATCAAAAATCAAAAAGTTCACAATCCAGAATACCCGCCAAAAGCCAAGTTTCGCTAAGGCAAATTACATCATAGTTACAGTTAAGAACACTGTTATAGAGAGTAGCTGTTTTTGTTCGGAGTCCGCGCACATTTTGGTAATAGATTATTAAGTTATTACACATTTAATATAACAGTTATGTTTACATACACATTTAATATACATTCGTATATATAATACTCCCACATTTAATAACACATACAATAAATTTGTGTTAGGGCCAGTTTTTTAAGTTACAGTTAATGGCATATATATGAAAACGGATTTGGATGACAAATATACAATCCCCAAGAAACAAAAAATGCACAATTAATTGACATACATTTGAAATTGAACCTCTAAAATTTTTATTTTTATTTTCAAAGTAAATACACATTAACATTGAGTCTTTGCCCAGTCTTAAATACCAATACATTACTATATAAATAGTACTCATTTTATCTTTTTTAAATCCTCCATACAAGAAATATTTAAGACGGGGCTAGTATCATTCTGTCTAACTAAAATGGTGCAATTCTTGATCCATGTATATTTGAAGTTCTTTTCTTGAGCGAGTTTCTTCACATCTCTCAGCAAGGCCTTGTTGCGACTCGTGAGATGCTCGTTGAAGTATATAACACTGGTACTGCCGGGGTAGCCAATATCGCTGGCTTTAAGGCCTTTGAGCTTCTTCAAACGGTTAAGACAGTCGTCTTTTTTATAGCGAGCCAGGAATCGAACCACTATTGACTTCGGCTTCTTGGTTTCACTTTTCATCGGAGCCACACGAGTGACAAAGTCAATATCGGATTTGATGTCCACGGGCTCCCCGGTAAGCTCCGTGATTTTTCGAAATATTTCCAATAGATTTTCACCTTTTCTCTCAGGAACACCCTGTATCTCGATATTAGACCGTCTGGCCCACTGCTCCCCGGAGTCAATGTGAGATTCTATATTAGATATCATTGTCTTCAGATCCTTAATTTCGGACTTAGCAGAAGCCATCGAGTTCACTTTACTTTCAACAGTTTCCACCCTCTTAACAAAGTCATCATATTTTGAGTCAATAAACGTGAGGGAATCCTTCAGTTCCTGAAACTCCGATTTCAAAGTGTTCAATTCGTCTTGAAATAATCTTTTAAATGATGATTCTAAATCAGCTCTCATAGCTTGCATTTCGGCCCGAAACAGGTTTCTCACATCTTCTAAAGTACAACACGGAGCCGGATTTTCTTGTGCCTGTGATGGGGATGATGTATCCACAATTTCAGAGACTTTATTTTCGGATGACTTATGGGCATGGGTCTTCCCATGAATAGGGGTGTTAGTATTATCGCCACCTTTTGGTCGGGATGAAATGCATTCAGGGCAGACCCACTTCGAACGTGCAGCTGGTGAATCATTTGTGAATTTAACACATTCATGATGATAATTATGGTTACATGACCCATTTGTGCATTTTATTCGTTTGTGTGTGACAAGCACAACATTTTTACACGCAGCGCAGTTTACCATTTTTTCTCTTCAAAATTATTACAATCTTGTGACTTAAAAACAAATAAAAAGAAAAGAAAAAGGCAAAAAGTAAAAAAAAATCGCGCTCAAGTTTAGCGGTCTCGAACGCGGTCCCTCCGTCTTATAAGACCGTGCAATTCCGACGGGTCCACCACGCTAGTCCGGTTATGCGGCGAAAGTAACGATCTGTTTAAAGTAGTCCTATGAATTGGCCGATGATGTTCGTCGAGACGATACGTTTTATTTTTGTTGAAAGACGGGTACGCGCACTTTTACACTCCCAATTGAGAGTTTATTTTTGATATTTGCACACTTAATACACGAACGAATAGTAAGAATTATTTATTCAAATTAATATTTATACAGTCTGTGTATTTAAGCACTACTTTTTTATGCAAAATTATTGGTATTTGTTGTGAAATCGATTTTCTAAACAGCAGCGTTAATAGACGATGTAACTTGTAGTAGTTCTACCCACAAACTGTGGACATATATAATATTTATGGTTATCAGATTTTTTCCTGTACGTGTCCTGTAAGACCTTGCTTCTGGCCAAATTTCATGATTCTAGGTCATCGGGAAGTAGCCGGTTATCTACTGTGTTATAATAAATATCGTAATTTTGTATGGAACTTCGTTTTTTTCCTCGCATTCGAAGTGAAAAGCAGAGTGTTTAACGCGTGACTAAACAACCATAGTGACACTCGAACTATAGCCACCCTCGCTCCGCTCGGGTGGCTAAACATCTCGTGTCATAATGGCTTGTTTTAGTCCCTTGATAAACAATCTACTATTTCAGGAACCAATATTTTGCTCTCTAGGAACACTAGACCACACTCTACATAAATTGCATCTTTTAATTTATAAAATGGTTTACACTCACTGGTTAATTTCTGTTCCTCTGGCCAACCCAAAAAATAATACTTTGATATTTCAGCTAATAAACTGTCCCTGCTTGTCTTTAATCGGAATTCACACTTTCTTTCCATACTCATGGGTAAATGAGTAGACACTGTATGTACCATTTCTAACATTTCATAATCTTTTTCAGTCTGTTTTCGACTATTACGTGACAGCATGTCAGCAAAATGAATCGACTTCCCAGGAATGAATGTTCATATGAGGTTAAGCTGGTAATTAAGCAATTTAATTCTAAGTCTTCTTAGTCTGGGAGAGCCCACTTTGCTGATAGGCTTTCTCATAATAGAAAGAAGAGGCTTGTGGTCGGTTTGTTCCGGTTTTCTTTGCACAGCACAGTTCATCGATTGCAAATTCTAAGTTGTGTTTTTTTTGACATAATACTAGGTATATTTTGATGCATAACTCTAAATTACAGGTTTTCGTTGGCAGTTTGATCGAAAAAGAGCACTTGCTTTTTCTCGCAATCGACATACAATTGGGAAGTAGTCTATTATAGATTTTTGCCGAGGAGAGATACAACTTGCATTCTTGCATGTCTCATTTAGCCGCGAATTATTACTAGTCCTACTATGGTTTACAACTGTATAGATAGGTACATAATTAAAGTATTCAGTCCATCAGGTCAATAATTTGCCAGATTTTTTTACATATTTCTATACATTTTTATACATTTTGTTATTGTATTTTTTTGTCCGTTGAACTTCAACAAATTTTCATTCCGACAACAGTTTTGAAGTATATAATTTAGTACATCGGTTTTTAGGGTTCCGTACCCAAAGGATGAAAAACGGAACCCTATTAATATGCCTCCGATGTCCGTCCGTCCGTCTGTCTGTCACAGTGCTCTATCTCTTCAACGGAAATAGGTAGAGATTTGAATTTTTCACAGAATGCGTGTTTCTGTGGCCGCTATCACAACAAATACTAAAAAGTTAAAATATATCTATATAAATTGGGGTCTTCATACAAGTATCTGTTTTTTTCTCCGTCTCATTTTAAGCGCTCTATCTAATGAACCATTATTGTTAGACACCGGAAATTTTCACAAAATACGCATTATTAAAGCCTCCATCACAACAAATACTGAAACAGTCAATAAGTTTATTCCCAATGCGGATTTTCACATAGGAAAGTTACGTATTTTTTCCAACGTCGCTCTTTAAGTACATTTCAAAAAAATATTTCCTGACTCCAAAACAATAAAAAAATAGAAAAATCAGTCAAATGCGGAATCGCATATGTAGGGTTTCGTACAACTGAGCGTCTCTATGTGATCTATTCACAGTTGGTGAAAAAAAAAAAACAATTTAATCACAACACTAAGTACCTTATGACCCTATCAGGCAGGGTCGAAGCCGAACAAGATTTTATTGGAAGATAAGAAAATTCACATATCGGAATTGGGAATCATCGTCTGTAGGTATAGAATTTATTAATACATCATAATTATGTACTATAGCCGGGCGAGGTGTGGGACAAGGGAAACTCAACCTTAAGAACGAGAACTTTACTACACTACCGGGTATAATACGTGCGCCACCGTCCTGACGAAGTGAATCCCAGCTTAGGGTGGAAGTTCACTGCGGCAGCCACGGAATTGTCCAGATACTCGACACTAAAACGTCTCAGCAGAGGTGAAAGCGTATAGCGTGCTAAGTACCAGGTCCTAACCGGGAAAGTACGACAAATAATTGCATATGACCGCAGGTCACTGTTTGGTGGAGACCAAACGATAGCGCGTTGTAATTGACAGCTAGCGCCATCTATCGAAGACCGCGGTAAACTTGAGTGTATCGTGTTACAGTACTATTTTTTTATATCTAAACATACTTCTTTAGCTAGCGACATCGATGAGGCCATTAGAAAAAAAAAACACTGGCAACATGGAACTATTTATTTTTCACCTCAGCAGCTCGAACAAGTAGACTTTGCTGTCAGAAATTAGTGAGCAAAATCGTGTTTGTTTCACTGAGTGAGACAAAGTATTTTTTTAATTTCTTTTTTTTTTAAATCAGTTTATCCCATCAGACAATCCCATCAGGCAAAGGCAAAAGTCTAAGCCATGCAGCCACAGTGTCATGTTTTAGTTTAATGTAATCAATTTACTATTCTAGATCAAAATTATTCAGTAAGATATGAAGAAAAAATAAATAAAAGTACCTACTTGAAAACAAAACGAATTAAAAACTTCTTAAAATGAAGTTAAATCGTTCCCACTCTTTTTCTTTTTTTAAGTTTGATAACTGCGAATGGTCATTTTATACTGCGGCATCTTAGTAGTACCTACTTCTTATACTAAAATTCGACAATATCGACTTAATTAGCTCTCTTCTTTTCATTAATTTAAGAAAAGAGGGAGAATTATATTAGGCAAATCATAAATCTATTTTCGAAGAAAAAAAAACTGTCCTTGATACGTTCGGATACACATCAGTACCGACGTGTATTTTTAGACATTAAAATTATAAGTTGAGTTACCGTCTAAAAATCTTGTAATTTTTAAAATTACTTATATTTCATATAATCATGTAAATTACAATCATGTTAAACTAAAGTTTTAATTTAAAGTAAACTAAAAGTTTTCAAATATTACCGAATAAATTCGAAATTTATCATTGTACTAGTTTCCGAACACACGTTTAGAAAATTGCCGCCATTCTTTATTCATGTCTTTCTTCTTCATTTTCGACAACTAACTTAAAGTAATTCTTTTAAAACAAAATTCAAGTAATAATTTGAGTGAAAGGAGTGAAGAAGAAATGCTATTTCATATTTTTCGTGTTGTATGTAAGTATTCTTTGCAAGTACCTTTTATGTGTTCTCGCTACTGAGGTGAAAAATTGTATGTGCTACTCGAGAGCAATTTCTTTTACTTCTCGTGCCTGTGAGTCCTTCGCTAAGCTCAAGATTCTAAATTAGAATCACTCGCTGAACGCTCGTGATTCAACTATAGAATCTTTCGCTAGCTCAGGACTCAAACATGGCACTCGAAGCAAAAAACAATTTTGCTCTCTTGTTGCACAAATAACTATAGTCATATCATGGACTTGAATGAATATACAAAAAATATTCGAAATTTATAGCCGGGCGAAGTGAGGGACAAGGGAAACTCAACCTTAGCACGAGAACTTTACTACACGGACGTTCTACACTACCGGGAACAATAAGTGCGCCACCGTACTGACAAAGTGAATCCCAGGTTAGGGTGGAAGTTCACTGCGGCAGCCACGGTATTGTCCGGATACTCGACACTAAAAACATAGCAGAGGTGAAAGCTTATAGCGTGCTAAGTACTAGGTCCTAATCGGAACAAATATTAGCATATGACCGCAGGTCACTGTTTGGTGGCTACCAAATGATAGCGCGATGTAATCGACAGCTAGCGCCATCTAGCGAAGACCGCGGTAACCTTGACGTGCTACAAATTTGAATTAGACTTTTGTTCTATTCGCTCTAACTAGATACCTAATTTCGCCAGCTTAGTAAGTGCTATGGTGGTGTATTCGTGAGAGACGTGGAAACTCATTCAGGTGACCGCGGGTTCAAATCACACACAAAGTCTCCACACTTTTTTTTCTTGTTTCTTTTTATACTTATTGAGTTTTTTTTCAGTTTTTCTATTTTTTTATTGTTTTAGAGTCAGGAAATCACTTTGTTTAATATTTATAAAATGTTATTGTATTAATGTACGTAAAGAGCGACGTTCGAAAAAATACGTAACTTTCCTGTGTGAAAATCCGCATTGGGAATAAACTTATTGACTGTTTCAGTATTTGTTGTGATGGAGGCTTTTATAACGTGTATTTTGTGAAAATTTCAGGTGTCTAACAATAATGGTTCATTAGATAGAGCGCTTGAAATGAGACGAAGAAAAAAACAGTTACTTGTATGAAGACCCCAATTTATATAGATATATTTTTACTTTTTAGTATTTGTTGTGATAGCGGCCACAGAAACACGCATTCTGTGAAAATTTCAAATCTCTACATATTTCCGTTGAAGAGATAGAGCCCTGTGTCAGACAGACGGACGGACGGACGGACGGAGGGACGGACGGACGGACGGACATCGGAGGCATATTAATAGGGTTCCGTTTTTCACCCTTTGGGTACGGAACCCTAAAAACTGAAAAAAAAACTCAATAAGTATAAAAAAACAAGAAAAATAAGTGTGGAGTGTTTGTGATTTGAACCCACGGTCACCTGAATGAGTTTCCACGTCTCTCACGAATACACCACTATAGCACTTACTAAGCTGGCGAAATTAGGTATCTAGTTAGAGCGAATAGAACAATAGTTATTTGTGCAACAAGAGAGCAAAATTGTTTTTTGCTTCGAGTGCCATGTTTGAGTCCTGAGCTAGCGAAAGATTCTATAGTTGAATCACGAGCGTTCAGCGAGTGATTCTCGTTTAGAATCTTGAGCTAGCGAAGGACTCAAAGGCACGAGAAGTAAAATAAATTGCTCTCGAGTAGCACATACAATTTTTCACCTCAGTAGCGAGAACACATAAAAGGTACTTGCAAAGAATACTTACAACACGAAAAATATGAAATATTTCTTCTTCCACTCCTTTCACTCAAATTATTACTTGAATTTCATGTTTTAAAAGAATTACTTTAAAGTTAGTCATCGAAAATTAAGAAGAAAGACATGATTTGACATAAGACAATGGCGGCAATTTTCCAAACGTATGTTCGGAAACTAGTACAATGATAAATTTCGAATTTATTCGGTAATATTTGAAAACTTTTAGTTTACTTTAAATTAAAACTTTAGTTTAAAATGATTACAAATAGCATAATTATATTAAACTAGCTGACCCCGCGGACTTCGTACCGCCTTAAACCTCACGGAGCCCGAGACCTTTCCAAGGAATGCAAAACCGTGGAAATCGGTTCGTGCGTTCTGGAGTTATAGCGTCAGGGAGGAAAACCCGACTTCTTTTTATATAGTAGACTACCTGACCCCGCGGACTTCGTACCGCCTTAAACCTCACGGAGCCCGAGACCTTTCCAAGGAATGCAAAACCGTGGAAATCAGTTCGTGCGTTCTGGAGTTATAGCGTCAGGGAGGAAAACCCGACTTATTTTTATATAGTAGAAGATATAAGTCATTTGAAAATTGTAAGATTTTCAGAAGTTAAATCAACGTATAATTTTAATGTCTAAAAATACGGCGGTACTGATGCGTTGCGCGTATCCGAACGTTTCTGATACAGTTTTTTTTTCTACGAAAATAGCTTCGCAGTAAGACTTGCCTAGTATAACTATTCTACCTCTTTTCTTAAAGAAATGAAAAGAAGAGAGCGGATAAAAAGATAGTTTGAATTATTGGTATAAGAAGTAGTTACTAGTTAGATGCCGCAGTATGAAATGGCCATTCGCATAATCAAATTAAAAAAAAAAGCACGGGAACGATTTAACTGTGGCTGCCTTTGCCTTTGCCTGATGGGATTGTCTGATGGTATAAAAGGATTAAAAAAAACCGGCCAAGTGCGTGTCGGGCCACGCGCAAATTATAGGGTTCCGAAGTTGAGGATGCCCAGAGTACCTTTCTAAGACTTATTAGCATCTAGCTAGCCTGTGCTGTGGTATGACGTGCCCGCCCGACGCCCCTGCCGCTCGAGAAAAATCATCATTATAAGTTGGTCGACTATTACTCGTAAGTTTGTACAGCCTACTTAGCTGTGATAGTTTTCCTTTCAACTACGTTATATATGCCATAACCGTGATTTTTTTCAGCCATGCAAATACCACCATTTAGCTGGCAGGGGGGGGGGACACGTGACTCTAACAAAAAATAGCACTTTAAAGCTTAATATTTCACAAACGCATCACCTAATAAAAATGGTTTTAACAAACCCACAATATTTTTTTAAGACCTATTCAACGATATGCCGCACCATGGGGTACGCAAGAAAAAAAAATTACATCCCCACTTTACGAGTAGGGGAGGTACCCTATAAAAAAATATATTTCAAAATTTTATTGTACCACTTTGTCAGCGTAACTAATATGCATATTCATGCCAAATTACAGCTCTCTAGACCTAATCATCTCCGAGCAATAGTGCGGACAGACGGACGGACGGACGGACATGGCGAAACTATAAGGGTTCCTTGTGGACTTCGGAACCCTAAAAACGAATTAAAAATAGTAGATTGTTTATCAAGGGACTAAAACAAGCCATTATGACACGAGATGTTTAGCCACCCGAGCGGAGCGAGGGTGGCTATAGTTCGAGTGTCATTATGGTTGTTTAGTCACGCGTTAAACACTCTGCTTTTCACTTCGAATGCGAGGAAAAAAAACGAAGTTCCATACAAAATTACGATATTTATTATAACAAAGTAGATAACCGGCTACTTCCCGATGACCTAGAATCATGAAATTTGGCCAGAAGCAAGGTCTTACAGCACACGTACAGGAATAAATCTGATAACCATAAATATTATATATTTTGGTGCAAAAACATTTTGGTGCAAGCCAATTTACTAATACAAACTTATCATTTGCGGTTGGCGCAGTAGCCGTGTCTACTTCAGCAACCGCAAATAATAAGTTTGTATTGTTAAATTTGCATCATCAAGTTTGTAGGTACGGAACCCTCGGTGCGCGAGTCCAACTCGCACTTGACCTGTTTTTTTATCACGTGACGTTTTGAATGATATTTAGCCAACAGATTCAAAATATTTTAAAACTAATTGGGTCATGCATTATTAAATGTATTCACTTTAAATAAAACAAGATTCATAGGTATTCGTAATCATTAAATCGTGTTTCACGAAATTAAATCGTTTTTTCACGCCTTAGAAATTCTCTAGGTTCACTGGAAATGGGAATAATCCTCCTTTCACAAACTCTGTGGTTGGCTGTTTAGGCGGGTTTCCAATGTCAATTAAAACAATTTTACTTTAGTCCCTAGAGACTCAAAAAGAGCTTTAGTCCCGATGTGCAGAGACTAAAGTAACATTTTAAGAGCATGAGAAGTGAAAAATACTTTTCACTTCTCATGCTCTTTCCATTGCCATTTCCAGTGAACCTAGACAATTTCTAGGGCGTGAAAAAAAGATTTAATTTCGTGAAACACGATTTAATGATTACGAATACCTATGAATCTTGTTTTATTTAAAGTGAATTCATTTATTAATAATGCATGACCCAATTAGTTTTAAAATATATTCATAGTTTTCAAGTTTCAATCTGTTGGCTAAATATCATTCAAAACGTCACGTGATAAAAATCAGGTCAAGTGCGAGTTGGACTCGCGCACCGACGGTTCCGTACCTACAAACTTGATGATGCAAATTTAACAATACAAACTTATTATTTGCGGTTGGTGAAGTAGACACGGCTACTGCGCCAACCGCAAATGATAAGTTTGTATTAGTAAATTGTCTTTTTTTGCACCAAAATATATAATATTTACGGTTATCAGATTTATTCCTGTATGTGTGCTGTAAGACCTTGCTTCTGGCCAAATTTCATGATTCTAGGTCATCGGGAAGTAGCCGGTTATCTACTTTGTTATAATAAATATCGTAATTTTGTATAGAACTTCGTTTTTTTTTCCTCGCATTCGAAGTGAAAAGCAGAGTGTTTAACGCGTGACTAAACAACCATAATGACACTCGAACTATAGCCACCCTCGCTCTGCTCGGGTGGCTAAACATCTCGTGTCACAATGGCTTGTTTTAGTCCCTTGATAAACAATCTACTATTTCACCTCAGCAGCTTGAACAAGTAGACTTTGCTGTCAGAAATTAGTGAGCAAAATCGTGTTTGTTTCACTGAGTCGGACAAAGTATTTTTTTAATTTCTTTTTTTTTAATCAGACAATCCCATCAGGCAAAGGCAAAGGTCTAAGCCATGCAGCCACAGTGTCATGTTTTAGTTTAATGTAATCAATTTACTATTCTAGATCAAAATTATTCAGTAATATATGAAGAAAAAATAAATAAAAGTACCTACTTGAAAACAAAACGAATCAAAAACTTCTTAAAATGAAGTTAAATCGTTCCCACTCTTTTCCTTTTTTTAAGTTTGATAACTGCGAATGGTCATTTTATACTGCGGCATCTTAGTAGTACCTACTTCTTATACTAAAATTCGAACAATATCGACTTAATTAGCTCTCTTCTTTTCATTAATTTAAGAAAAGAGGGAGAATTATATTAGGCAAATCATAATGCGAATCTATTTTCGAAGAAAAAAAAACTGACCTTGATACGTTCGGATCCGCGCAACACATCAGTACCGACGTGTATTTTTAGACATTAAAATTATACGTTGAGTTACCGTCTAAAAATCTTGTAATTTTTAAAATTACTTATATTTCATATAATCATGTAAATTACAATCATGTTAAACTAAAGTTTTAATTTAAAGTAAACTAAAAGTTTTCAAATATTACCGAATAAATTCGAAATTTATCATTGTACTAGTTTCCGAACACACGTTTAGAAAATTGCCGCCATTCTTTATTCATGTCCTTCTTCTTCATTTTCGACAACTAACTTAAAGTAATTCTTTTAAAACAAAATTCAAGTAATAATTTGAGTGAAAGGAGTGAAGAAGAAATGCTATTTCATATTTTTCGTGTTGTATGTAAATATTCTTTGCAAGTACCTTTTATGTGTTCTCGCTACTGAGGTGAAAAATTGTATGTGCTACTCGAGAGCAATTTCTTTTACTTCTCGTGCCTGTGAGTCCTTCGCTAAGCTCAAGATTCTAAATTAGAATCACTCGCTAAACGCTCGTGATTCAACTATACAATCTTTCGCTAGCTCAGGACTCAAACATGGCACTCGAAGCAAAAAACAATTTTGCTCTCTTGTTGCACAAATAACTATTGTCTCACTGAGTGAAACAAACACGATTTTGCTCACTAATTTCTGACAGTAAAGTCTACTTGTTCGAGCTGCTGAGGTGAAAAAGTCTAATTCAAATTTCTAACATGTCAAGTTTACCGCGGTCTTCGCCGAAACGACCTCAACCTATTCTCAAACTTTAAATGGGTGAGAACTCCGGCTTACTCGAACGATGAAGCCGGAGATCTGATGACGGTGCCAAGTGGGCCAATTTTGGTAAGCAGAACTGGCGTTGTGGGAAGAACCAAATGGTGTCCCATGAGCGTTTTCTAGGCGCCTTAACACCTAAGGCGCCTAAAAAACGCTCATGGGACACCATGAAAGGCGTTGGTCGCTCATGACAGCAGGACGGTGGCCATGGAAGTCGGAATCCGCTAAGGAGTGTGCAACGACTCACCTGCCGAAGCAACCAGCCCTGAAAATGGATAGCGCTGAAGCGTTTTGCCTATACACCACCGTTACGGGCATGTGCGATGTTGTTGCAATACACAATGTCATTAAGCTGTAACGAGTAGGACGTGCGCGGCGGAGAGCGCAGAAGGGTCTGGGCGTGAGCCCGCTTGGAGCCTCCGTCGGTGCAGATCTTGGTGGTAGTAGCAAATACTCCAGCGAGGCCCTGGAGGACTGACGTGGAGAAGGGTTTCGCGTGAACAGTAGTTGCTCGCGAGTCAGTCGATCCTAAGCTCAAGGAGAAATCTTATGTCGATGTGACGTGTTTATTCATGTAAAATAGATAAATAACGTCCTTTGAGCGAAAAGGAATCCGGTTCCTATTCCGGAACCCGGCAGCGGAACCGTTTCAAAAATCGTTCCCTCGTTTTAACGACGAGTGTTCGACGGGGTAACCCAAAGTGGCCTGAAGACGCCGCCGAGAGGTCCGGGAAGAGTTTTCTTTTCTGCCTGAGCGTTCGAGTTCCATGGAATCCTATAGAAGGGAGATATGGTTCGGAACGCGAAGAGCACCGCATTTCCGGCGGTGTCCGGATACTCTCTGCGGACCTTGAAAATTCAGGTGAGGGATGTACGTGGAGATGTCGCGCCGGTTCGTACTTATATCCGCAGCAGGTCTCCAAGGTGAAGAGCCTCTAGTCGATAGAATAATGTAGGTAAGGGAAGTCGGCAAATTGGATCCGTAACTTCGGAATAAGGATTGGCTCTGAGGACCGGGGCGTGTCGGGTTTGGATGGGAAGCGGATGCGGCCGGTGCCGGGCCTGGTCGACGCGTCGTGTGTTCACGCATGCGACGCGGAATCCGGACCCGCGTTCCGGCCTTCCGCGGATCTACCTAGCCGTAAGGCCGTATCGTGCATGCGTCTCGTGCGTTGTGTGCGGTGCGGTTCTGTACGACCGCCGTTCAACGGTCAGCTCAGAACTGGCACGGACAAGGGGAATCCGACTGTCTAATTAAAACAAAGCATTGCGATGGCCCTCGCGGGTGTTGACGCAATGTGATTTCTGCTCGGTGCTCTGAATGTCAACGTGAAGAAATTCAAGCAAGCGCGGGTAAACGGCGGGAGTAACTATGACTCTCTTAGTGGGGATGCAAGAGTCTATAGATTGTGTGAACAGGGTCGCTGGGATGATGGGTTTAGCCCTCAACCTCTCCAAGTCTTCAGTTCTCTCAATGGTGTCAGATGGACATCGCAAGAAGCACCACTATCTTACTGAGAAGACTTTTAAGATCGGTAAGAGGTACTTGAATCAAGTTTCTTGCATTGAACGGTGGCGCTATTTGGGGGTTGACTTCCTGGCTTCTGGGTCTGTGAAGGTTGAGCATTCGTTACAACAGGCCTTAAATAACATCTCTAAGGCCCCTCTCAAGCCGCAGCAGCGGCTCACTATTGTGCGAGAGCATCTGATTCCGAGGTTTTTGCATGCATTCGTGCTTGGAACTATCACGGATGACAGATTAAGAATGCTTGACATCCAGATTCGGAAAAGTATTCGGTCCTGGCTACGGCTACCTATGGACGTACCAGTGTCGTATTTCCACGCCACAGTCAAGGACGGCGGTTTGGGGGTTCCCTCCGTGCGGAGTTGGGTGCCGCACCTTGTTGTTCAGAGGTACGGTGGCTTGGCGTCGTCGGAGTGGGGCGTTGCCCAGGCTGCTGCCAGATCCGATAGGATCCGTAAGAAGCTGCGGTGGGGGAATCGGCAGTTCCAGAGGTTCTCCAAAGATAATCCAGTCTCCCACAGAAGGTCTGTGGCGCAGTTTTGGCGTGAAGGACTGCACACATCTTGTGACGGGTACGAGATTCGTGAATCGTCACGTACCCCTGCTTCCACGAAGTGGATTAGGGAGCGGTATGGGCAGTATACTGGTCGGGACTACGTGCAATTTGTGCACTGTCATATTAATGCGCTTCCCTCGCGGGTGAGGAACTCTCGGGGGCGCAGGGTGGGGCGTGAGTCAGAGTTGAACTGCCGTGCAGGTTGCATGGTTAGGGAGACGACGGCTCACACCATCCAACAGTGTCACAGAACGCATGGCGGCCGGATTGAACGACATGATTATGTGGTCGGTTTTGACGCGAAAGCGATGGAGGGCCAGGGATGGAAAGTGGAGATAGAGCCGAAGGTCAGGACAACGGCTGGTCTCAGGAAGCCCGACATTATAGCCGAGAGGGGGGGTGTGGGGGTGGTTGTGGACGCACAGGTGGTCACGGGTCGCGGACCGCTTGATGATGCTCATCGGAGGAAGCGTGCTAAGTACGGGACTGACGATGAGCTAATTGGGTTGGTGACGAGTAGACTGGGGCTACCCGGAGAAGAGTGTGTTAGCGCTACTTCCTGCACGATTTCCTGGCGAGGTGTTTGGAGCTGTAGTTCGCATCGCGAACTCAAGTTTCTCCTTGGGCTTCCGGCTAAGACCCTCGAGGCCTTGTCTTGCGGGGGTCCCACATGAGTTGGGGCCGTTTTAACCGGATGATGTCGGTTCTGGGGGCGGATGCAGACTGCGACCGGTGAGTTTGGTCATCCGGTGAAGAGGGTAAGTCGGGCCCTGTTGGTGATTCCGAGTCCCCGCCCCTTTTGGGTTGGTTTGAGCTGGATTCGTAGATCAAGGAATCACATGCATTTGTTTTTCCGACAAATTTTGTAGCGGGGGCAACCGCTTCAGCAGAGGGGACTGTGGTTGTCTCATCCATGATGATTATGCCCCGCGTCTCTAAGACGATGGTTCCATGTGATGCTATAGTTGAAACTTAGCCAAATGCCTCGTCATCTAATTAGTGACGCGCATGAATGGATTAACGAGATTCCCACCGTCCCTATCTATCTTCTTCGACTTCGCGCTCGACTGCCGTAGCGATCGAACGTTGCCTCTCGTGTGCTCTGCGCAATTATTTATATTTTTCGAGTTTTGAGAATTTTCTTTTACCAATACGTTATCATTAGTTTTCCCCTGGTGTTTAACGTATTTATTTGTTATATATTTGTGTTTTGTGAGTTTTTCTGGCTGATAGTGACAGTGGGTATAATCCCGTTTGTTGTGATAATTTTTGTGCCTGTGCCGTATTTATTGGACATTTTATGGTAAAGTACCATTAGTTAATAAGATACAACATATTATAAGAAATAGCAACTATTGGTGTGGGTTGAGGCCGTGTATTTTGTAAACCGCGTGGCGACATAACCTCAATTTGAGGTTAACCACGCGGTTCGGTGGCGTGTCGGCTGCAACCGACAGATACGTCAGTGTCACGTTGTCAGTGTCACCTGTCACTGTCACTAGACTTTGACAGCTGTCATTGGCGACGTTCCAAACGTCAACGTCACATTGTCGTTATCGGTGACACCTGTCATTTTGGCATCTGTCACCGGTGACGTAGGTGGTCGCGTTCCGTTTCACGTTTCGGTATTTTGACAGCTGTCAGTCATCTGGCAGTTGTCTTTTTCTATTCCAAATTCTATTACACGAATCCACGGCTTAGTCTTTCTCTTTTCTTTTTAAATCCTATTACACGAATCGACTGTTTAGTCTTTGTCTAAAATCTGCAATCTCTTACAAGAATCCACACTTGGGACTTGTAATAGATTTTTAGTCGTCCGCCATAATGGCGGACGAAGATCCTGAACGCTGCCTCATTGAGGAGGAGATCAGGAAGCGGCAGGAGGAGCTCGAGACCCTCAGGGCCATGAGTGAGGAGCAGGGCTTTAAGCCCAGGACGCCACTTATGCGGACTCCTACTCAAGGTTTCAGCACCCCGACGGTATCATCCGCCCAGCGAGAGCCTGCCCCCAATACCATACCATGGAAGAGGACTACCCGCCGCTGCCACCTAGCGCAAAGAGAACCCTCACCTCCCCCGAGGACGTCCAGGAAGCAGTCCGTCGGCGCCTTGCGCTGACCAAACCATCGCGCAACATCCCTCCCATTGGGGGTATTATGTCAGGTCCCCCGTTTAGTATGTCGGCTCAACCCACGCCTAGCGCTATTTCTTCCGTGCCCTCTGCAGTTGCAGCCTCCCCCAGTATCGCAAATGCCCCCGCAGCGTCATCGGCCCTTCCACCAGCAACAGAACCTGATCTCGGCCTGGCAGGGAAGTCGAAGGTGCAGCTCATGGACATGGTCCATGTAGCGGTGAAAGGTATTGCTGCGGTGGCAAATGCCTCTAACAAACTCAACATCGGGAACAAAACCGCGATCTCAGGGCACAGCCAGGACATCCTGGCGGTGGTAGCGGCGCTTGAGATCCGTTTGGCGGAAGCCGAGCATCAGTGCACTGCACTGAAACTGCAGTGTACGAAGCTCGAGCTGCAAGCTGCCGCGCCCCGCGCGATGCCCCCTGGCGCTGCTGCCCCTGCTTTTGCTGCGGAAACCTATGCCTCGCGGCTCAAACTGCCCTCGGGTAAGCCGGCTCTCACCGTCCAGCCTCAGGGTTCGGCCACGGTGATATTTTACCCAGCCGACGACAAGATCAAGACGTCTGACGACACCAAGGCGGCCCTTCAGGAGGCGGTGAAACCAGGTTCTCAGGGGATCCAGGTGCAGGCCATCAGGAAGGTAAGTAATTCGGGTGTGGTTGTGCGTACAGCCACTGCCGCAGCTGCGGAAAAACTCAAACTTGCAGCACCCCCGTCACTGCGAGTCGCGGATCCCAAAGCCCGTCGGCCCCTGGTTGCGATCAGGAACCTGTGGCACGACCCGGAACCGAGCGCCTTCCTCGAGGACCTGCACAGGATCAACCTGTGCGACGATGCGGACTGGCCGGCCGCCAGGATGTCACGTGAGTGCCGCTTTGCATTCAAGAAGGGTCGCAAGGACGGCCCACGGACCACAGTGGTGGTTGAGTGCACATCGGCGCTCCGTGACAAACTGGTCGGCTTGGGCCGAGTATATATAGGGTGGGACGAAGAAGTCGCACCAAGTGTCAGCAATACGGCCATCCAGAGAAGCATTGCCGTGCGTCGTCGCCCACGTGTGCGAAGTGTGGTGAGTCGGGCCACGTCCGCGACGACTGCAAGGCGTCCTCCAGCTGCTGCGCCACGTGCATGCGCTTTAAGCGCAAGGGAGCTGACGACCATTCCACTGGAGCCGCAACCTGTCCAGCGCGCATCCACGCCGAACAGCAGGCAATAAATATGACTAACTATGGATAGAGCGCTTCGAGTTGGTCAACTAAATCTGCAAGGATCTGCTGCGTGTACCACTGAGTTACCGGTAATAGCTAGAGAGATGGAGTTGGATCTTGTGCTCATCCAGGAGCAACACTGCCATACCAGGATCCTTCAACACAGTTCCGACTCTAAGGCTGGTTTGTTGCCGATCAACAACAACATTGTATACACCATTCTTCATCACCTTACCACCGATCACTGCGCAATAGCCCACATCCGCAGCCAGCAGCTTGATATGTATGTAATCTCTGTCTATTGTCAGTACAGTCACGACATCTCTCCTCACCTGCAACATCTCACCCACGTCATGGACAAACTACAGGGTTCCCAGGTACTCATTTCGATAGATAGCAATGCGCATTCTCCGATGTGGCATTGCGAACAAAGACAGTACTCAGGCAGGGGCCCAGACACCGAATACCGTAAGTACCAAATGGAAGGCTTCATCCTTGGACGAAACTTGGTCATCCACAACATCGAGGGCCAACCGCCGACCTTTTGCAGCCCGAACGGTTCGTCGAATGTCGATATCACCCTGTCCACGCGCGGCGTCCAAATCACCGACTGGAAAGTCAACGAGGGCGTCAGCATGAGGGACCACCAATTGATCACGTTTAACGTGATCCGCGGCAACACTCGGAGTGACTGTACTGAGCAAGCACCAGCCACGACATACTTCAGAGAACGCGGTGTCGACTGGAACTTATTCTGCTCTACTTTGCACGCCCGTATGGGCAGACTCGACCTTTCTCGCCCTGCCAACGCGATATGCGAACAGTACACCGAGATTTTACTGCGTACTGCGAGAGAGAAGCTAGGCACGTGCAGGAAGGTCGACAAAGGCGGATACGAATGGTGAAATTCGCGGTTACTGTCTTAGGGCGGATGTGTACCGAGCACGACGCGATTGGCAAGCATCCCGTCGCACGGGAGGAACAAGAGAAGAGGCCTTACGCAAGGTCCTGAATGCAGCTAGGATCATTTATAAGACCGCTATGAAGGAAACCGAGCTCGAATTCTTTAAGCAAGTCGCTGACTCTGGCAACTCTGACCCTTGGGGTCTTGCGTATCGCGTCGCTAGTGGACCCCTCCGACCGCCTACCAACGTTATGAAAGGCATCGAACTCGTGCAAGGTTACACCCAGAGTACCGGAGACACCATGTCGGGCCTAGTGCGTACACTGTGTCCAGACGACGACCCTACGAAGGATACTGAGTACACGGTGCGTGTAGCAGCCGCCTGTTCAGAGGGGAGAGAAGCCGAGATTCCGTCTAAAGAGGAGATCGCTACCATCATCCGGAACCTACCGAACACTGCGCCAGGACTGGACGGTATCACGGCTAAGATCGTCAAGTACGCGTGGAGAGCTACCGGCGATGAAATCTGGCACATGTACAGGGCGTGCATCACCGAAGGCGTATTTCCTAACATCTAGAAGTCCGGAAAATTGGTTGTTCTGCCAAAGGTAACGGCAAGCCACCCACCGATCCGAAGGCCTATCGGCCGATCACTCTGCTGCCGCTTTTGGGAAAGATACTGGAACGCGTGATTATCTCCTGCTCCCCTTGTCTGTTCAATCAGCTCTCAGATTCCCAACATGGGTTTACCCGCGGACGGTCAACTATCACGGCGCTTAATGCGATCAACCATGCGGCTGATACGTCTGTCGAGCCTTATGTTCAAATCATTTGCCTTGACATCTCGGGGGCTTTCGACAACGCCTGGTGGCGAATGATCCTCCTCAAAGCGAAGCAAGTTGGTGTCCCGCTTAACATCTACAGGGCCCTTGTTAGCTATTTCACAGATCGCAGAGTAGGTTTGTTTGCTGGAGACCGGGTGGTGTGGAAGGCCTCCACCATGGGATGTCCGCAAGGTTCTGTTTTGGGTCCGACCCTATGGAACCTCCTCCTCGACGACCTCCTGAAGGTACCCAAGCCCGAGGGAGTCCGCTTCGTTGCCTATTCCGACGACGTGACCATTACAATTGAGGCATCGTCCCGGGCGATGATCGAGCGGAATGCCGCTGCCATCCTGACGGCCGTGTCCGAGTGGGGAAGTCGCAATCGCCTCAGTTTCTCCTCCGGGAAGTCACTGACGATGACCCACAAGGGCAAGTTTAAACGGAGTCCTACTATCAAGATGGGAGGTGCCTCAATCGTCAATGTGTCACAGGCGAGGATACTAGGCGTTACATTGGATGATGCAAAGTCCTACGTGCAGCATGCGGTTTCTATTGGCGAGAGAGCGAGCGTGGGCTTCGGGAAGATGTCCCGCCAGTCGGCATCGACCTGGGGCGTGAGGTTTCGGGCCCTTCGAGTCCTGTTTGCAGGGACGTATGTGGCGATTTTGACCTACGCTGCTGCAGTATGGTACCAGCGCTCTTCCAAATACGCGGTCCGGAGCGCACTCCTTCGGACTCAACGACCGGCCTTGATTTTGTTGACGAAGGCTTATAGAACAGCGAGTACCGCGGCACTTCCGGTGCTGGCGGGGGTTTTCCCGGCTGACCTAGAAGTCTTTCGTGCAGGTCGAATCGACGAGGAGGTTAAGGGTTTGGCCGGCAAGGAGCGCAAGGCGAAACGACGCGTAGTGTGGGCCAACGTCGTTGCCCTATGGCAAGAACGGTGGGATACAATCCAAGATGGCAGGGACCTGCACCGATTCTTCCCGGACATCGAAGAGCGTCTCTCTCTCCACTGGGTGGTCCCGATTATGCAGTTTCACAGATCTTAATTGGCCACGGGTGTTTCAAGGAAAGGCTGTCCAGGCTCAATCTGAGCGACTCTAGTCTGTGTCCATGCGGCAAGGAGCCAGAGACCCGTGACCACGCGCTAGTCTGCTGCGAGGAAAACTTCGAGTTACTGCGCAGTTTTGCGCACGCTTGGCATCACATCAGGAAGCAAATCGAGGATTCCCAGGATTAAGTTATGTTGACAGCGAGCGAGAAGTCCTGTCTATTGTGCTGTGTCGCGCCCCAGAAGGGGGAGAGGCGAAATGTAGAGAAGAGGGACGGATAAGAGAAATTTGTAGGTAGTCAAGAAATTGCGCACGGGAAAGAGCCCCGAGCAAATACTGTGCGCAACTACCGCGATTCGGTCCGTTATGCCGCAAGGCGGGTAGGACCATGGGAGGTTGGTGGGATTGTCCCTATCTATCTCTAGTCTAATCTAGGTCTAGTGTTTTGACAGCTGTCAGTCATCTGGCAGTTGTCTTTTATTTTTTCAATTTCTAATAATTAACTTGCAGGGATCGCAAGCAGCGACCACTGAACTCCCACTTCTAGCTAAGCAATACTACCTGGACATCCTATTAGTTCAAGAGCAATTCCGCCACCCAAAAATAGTCGCGCTAAACGAAGAGTCAAAGGCGGGATTCTACATCAACAGCCCTAACTAACTTGTACACTATTAAACGAGCTCTGCACGAATCACTGTGCAGTAATGCACCTGTGTCATGGCTGTACTGACATCTATATGGTTTCCCTGTACTGTCAGTACAGCGATGACATAGCCCTCCACCTTGAGGCTCTGACTCGCGCCATAGATCGACTCCAAGGAAAGCCAATCATTATTGGCGTTGACAGTAACGCCCACTCGCCGCTGTGGCATTGCGAGCGTAGGCAGTATGTCGGTCGTGGTCCTGACTCGGAACACCGTAGGACACAGATGGAGGGTGTGATCCACAGTCGCAACCTAATCGTGCACAATGTGGAGGGCCAACCACCGACCTTTAGCACAACAAACGGCTCATCCAATATCGACATCACACTCTCCACCAGAGGCGTAAACATAGGGCAATGGTCGGTAATTGAAGGTGCAAAAAAAAGAAAAAGCATCAGTGACCATCAGCTGATCACGTTCCAGGTCGTGCCTCGCGGTGTGCGTGGCGATGCTCGTAACCAATCGGTCAGGACCACACACTATTGGGAAAAGGGAGTGAACTGGGAGGGTTTTCGGTCAGCCTTAACTGTGAGAATGGGTAGGCTCAACACTAGACAGGGAGCAATCAGCATGTGCAAGCAATATACCGAACTCATAGAATGGACGGCGAGGGAAAAACTAGGTGTCACCCAAAAAATTGACCGCGGGGGCTACGAGTGGTGGACTAGTGACCTCGATGCTGAGCGGGCAAATGTATACCGCACGAGGCGAGAATGGCAGGAGTCACGGAAAATTGGTGGAGACCGGGAGACAGAGCTACATGAAAGACTTCGGCAAGCACGGACTAACTACAAAAAAGCCATGAAGGATGCCGAGCTGGCGCACTTTCGTGCAGTTGCGGAGTCGGGCATCGAGGACCCATGGGGGCTCGCCTATCGAGCCGCCAGTGGCCGCACTCGTCCACCGGGGAACGTTCTGCACGGGATTGCGTTAGCTGATGGGTTCACCACCACAACGGGGTCAACGATGACAGGTCTGGTCAATGCGTTGTGTCCTGACCCTGACGACGACTCCAGTACAGATACTCCGTACCATCAGCAGGTCAGAATCGCGGCTGCATGTGCACCTCCGGACAGCGGAAACGCTGCGCCGACTAAAGCGCAGTTGGATCAAGTCATCAGAAGCTTACCCTCCACAGCACCAGGACTGGATGGCATCACATCGAAAATATTAAAACACGCATATAGAGCAGCTGGGGAAGAACTTATATACATAATGAGCCGGTGTATTGTAGAGGGCATTTTCCCGGACATATGGAAAGTTGGCAAACTAGTGGTCCTGCCAAAGGGAAATGGCCGTCACTTAACCGACCCCAAGGCTTACCGCCCGATAACTTTACTCCCAATACTGGGAAAGATCCTCGAGAGAACTATCGTCTCCTGCACAGGCCCCAATATTCACGGTCCCCGGGGCAGCCTACACCGCCCCTGACGATGCATCAGCAACATTCGCACCCGCCGCTGCCCCCGCGTCCGCCGGCGAGGCGGTTTCAGAAGCCCAGGGTATTGCCGGCTTGAGCAAGATCCAGCTGATGGACTTGGTTCACGCCGCGGTTAGGGGAATAGCGACGGTTACTAATGCCTCTAATAAATTAAATTTTTCGGACAAGTCCACGATCTCTGGACACAGTCAGGATATCCTGGCGGTTGTTGCAGCCCTGGAGACTAGCTTGGCGGACATGGAGCATCATGTCACTACTATGAAACTAAGGTGCGCAACTCTGGAGCTACAATCGGCAACAGCTAGGCCCCCCCTCATCACACTCCACATTAGAGGACCCAGTTGCAAACTATGCCACTGCGCTTAAAATGCCCAAGGCCAATGCCCGTACAACAACGTGGTACCACCGTAATCTTCTACCCAGCTAGCGAGGAAGTGAAGACCTCCGACGACACCAAGAAACTTTTACAGGGATCCGTTAAGCCAGCAGAATCGGGGATCAAGGTGACGCAAGTAAGCAGGGTAGGCAACTCCGGGGTGGCTGTTAGGACTGCCACGGAGGAGTCAGCTCAGAAACTCAGAGCCGCAGCGCCTCCGGACCTTCGTATGGTGGAGCTTCGTATAGTGGAGGTACCGCGAATGGCATTACGCTACATCCGTACGCAACTCACCAATGAACAGCTCATAGAGGAACTCCACAGAATAAACCTTGGTGATGATCCGGCATGGTCGTTGACGCGTTTCAAGGAAGAATGTAAGGTGCAACGACCGGTTGGTCAGAAATTCTTAGTGATCTTGGAGTGCTCCATGGCCGTACGGGACGCATTGGTTCGGGTGAGTGTACGTGGGCTGGGACGAAGCTGAAGTGTGTGACCACATCAGGGCACTTGCTGCAACAGATGCCAGCAGTACGGGCACCCCGAAAACTACTGCCGTGCGAAGGAAATGGTATGCGGCAAGTGCGGGGACACTGGGCACAAGGCTGCAGAATGCCAGTCCAGCTCACAATGCTGTGCTACATGCCGACGCTACAAGCGCAAAGATGCGCATACGCATGCCACTGCGTCAGCAAACTGCCCGGCGCGCCTCTTCGCCGAGCAACAGGAAGCTACTAAAATCAATTATGGGTAAGGAACTAGTAATAGGCCAAATCAACTTGCAGGGCGCACATGCTGCCACTTCTGAACTACCCCTGGTTGCCAAGGAACAGAATGTAGACATATTCATAGTACAGGAGCAGCTTGGTAACCCACGCATCATCGCGAGCAGCGTAACTGTGAAAGCAGGATTCTTCCTGTCAAACTCTGGCCTCGCATGCACCTTACTAGAAGATTTAAGTACCAGTCACTGCGCCGTCGTACACCTTGCCAACGACTCTACGCCATATGCAAGTCGCATATGGTGTAATTATACTGCCAATACAGTAACGACATATCCCGGCATCTACGCATACACAATAGAGAGGGCCAGCCTCCGACCTTTCACACGGCCAATGGATCCTCCAATATTGATATCACCCTCTCAACAAGAGGCGTAGACATCACGAAGTGGACAGTTTCTGAGGGTGTCAGTGTAAGCGTCCACCAACTTATCACATTCCACATCACGCAAGGAAGGCTACCCGCACAACGAACCCATGCAGATGGGACCACCAAAGCGGTAAAGGTGCCACATTTCCGCGAACGCGATGTCAATTGGGAACAATTAAGATCCTCGGTAACAGCTAGAATAGGTAAACTCAACACTAAGACTCCCTACCGACGCGCTCTGCGATGAATTTACTCGAACCATTGTGATCACGACAGGTTGGGGGTCGCTCACAAGATAGACCGTGGAGGCTACGAGTGGTGGTCCAGCGATCTGGATAGGGAGAGAGCCGAAGTATATCGGGCTAGGAGGGATTATATCGGGCCAGCAACGTACGCTGGAGATCGCAAAGCCCGGGCCGATGCCACCAGCTATACTTGAGCGAGCCGTAGCCCACCCCATCGGGGCTGCTGCAGATGAAAACCCCCCACAGCCAATAACCCAAGTTCCACCCAATGTTAGGCGTCGCGCACTCCAGACTCCAGGCAAGCCCGGAGGAACTCGGGTATCGTCTGCCGCATCCACCCCACCTAGCCACGAGTGACCAAGCAAGGCAAACACAACCGACACGAGCGCTATCGCAAGAAAACCGCTGGGATGGAACTACATTGGCTAGGTAACAACTGCTGTTCGACAGCTTTAGGAATCTCCTCCCCCCCCCCCCCCCTTGTCAGCGAACACAGCGGTGCCAACTAGTAGGCCAAGGGTAGGAGTTGGGTGCTGTCACTAGAGCTGTGTCTCGTCAGCTCTCACCCCATTATCCTCTAGCCGGCATACTTCACGTCAGCGGTTATGTTAGCCCTTTAAACTACGTGACAGTAATAATACTACACGGAGATTTGAGAGTCTTGCTGCGGAAACCCATGCCTCACGGCTCAAGCTGCCCTCGGGTAAGCCGGCTCTCACTGTCCAGTCTCAAGGCTCGGCCACGGTAATTTTTTACCCGGCAGATGAAAACATTAAGACGTCCGATGATACCAAGGCGGCCCTCCCCACGCGATGCTCCCTGGCGCTGCTGCCCCTGCTCTTGCTGCGGAGACCTATGCCTCACGGCTCAAACTGCCCTCGGGTAAGCCGGCTCTCACTGTCCAGCCTTAGGGCTCGGCCACGGTAATTTTTTACCCGGCAGATGAAAACATTAAGACGTCCGATGATACCAAGGCGACCCTATAGCATGCGGTGAAACCCGGCTCCCAAGGGATCCAGGTGCAGGCCATCAGAAAGGTGCTGCGGAGGAATGCGACAACGCGATCCCGCAGCCCTCGCGCAGTCAGCGCGGAGGAGAATCGCTGGTGTTTTAGTGGGTATTCCGGCCACTCTGGCCGGCGAGTCCCACATAACCACCTGCCCCCCCCCCCCCTTCTCGGGCGGGTGGTATGCGTAAATGCATTTCCCCAGCGTTAAAAAAAAAAGGGCATCAGAAAGGTAGGTAACTCGGGAGTGGTTGTGCGCACGGCCAGTGCCGCGGCCGCAGAAAAAATAAAATTAGCAGCGCCCCCTCACTTCGAGCTACCGACCCCAAAAGCCGGCGGCCCCTGGTCGCGGTAAGAAACCTTCGGCGCGACCCGGACCCTAACGCCTTCCTTGAGGACTTGCACCGGATTAATCTCAGCGAAGATGCGGACTGGCCGGCCTCCAGGATGTCGCGCGAGTGCCGATTCGCATTCAAGAAGGGTCGTAAGGACGGGCCCCGCACCACAGTCGTGGTTGAGTGCACGTCGGCGCTCCACGACAAACTGGTCGGTTTAGGACGTGTGTACATCGGGTGGGATGAGGCGGAGGTGTGCGATTACGTTCGCATCACGTGGTGCACCAAGTGCCAACAGTATGGGCACCCGGAAAAGTTCTGCCGAGCAACCTCCCATACCTGCGGTAGATGCGGGGAAACCGGGCACACTGCCGAAGACTGCACAGCGCAGGATGCCTGCTGCGCCACCTGCAAACGGTTCCGCCGTAAAGAAGCGTCAGAGCATCTGACTGCAGCTGCTAACTGCCCGGCGCGCCTTTTCGCAGAGCAGCAGGAGGTCAATAAAATTAATTATGGATAGTCCTAGATAGATTCGAGTCAGGCTAGATAGATCGGATCATGATAGATAGATTCGAGTCGTCGTTAGGCCGAGTGTATATAGGGTGGGACGAAGCAGAGGTCTGTGACTTGCTGCACCAAGTGTCAGCAGTACGGCCATCCGGAGAAGCATTGCCGTGCGTCGTCGCCCACGTGTGCGAAGTGTGGTGAGTCGGGCCACGTCCGCGACGACTGCAAGGCGTCCTCCAGCTGCTGCGCCACGTGCATGCGCTTTAAGCGCAAGGGAGCTGATGAGCACTCCACTAGAGCCGCAACCTGTCCAGCTCGCATCCACGCGGAACAGCAGGCAATAAACATGACCAACTATGGATAGAGCACTTCGAGTTGGTCAACTTAATCTGCAAGGATCTTCTGCGTGTACCACTGAGTTACCGGTAATAGCTAGAGAGCTGGAGTTGGATCTTGTGCTCATCCAGGAACAACACTGCCAAACCAGGATCCTTCAACACAGTTCCGACTCCAAGGCTGGTTTGTTGCCGATCAACAACAACATCGTCTACACCATGCTTCATCACCTTAGCACCGATAGCCTTACCTTAGCCACCTTAGGGCAACATCTCACCCACGTCATGGACAAACTACAGGGTTCCCAGGTATTCATTTCCATAGACAGCAGCAATACGCATTCTCCGATGTGCCATTGCGAACGAAGACAGTACTCAGGCAAGGGGCCAGACACCGAATAACGAAAGAACCAAATGGAAGGCTTCATCCTTGGACGAAACTTGGTAATCCACAACATCGAGGGCCAACCGCCGACCTTTTGCAGCCCGAATGGTTCGTCGAATGTAGATATCACCCTGTCCACGGCAACGGAAAGTCAACGAGGGCGTCAGCATGAGTGACCACCAATTGATCACGTTTAACGCTACCTAGCACCAGCCACGACATATTTCAGAGAACGCGGTGTCGACTGGAACTTATTCTGCTCTACTTTGCACGCCCGTATGGGCATACTCGACCTTTCTCGCCCTGCCAACGCGATATGAGAACAGTACACAAGCTAGGCACGTGCAGGAAGGTCGACAAAGGCGGATACGAATGGTGATATCCGCGGTTAGACCGTCTTAGGGCGGATGTGTACCGAGCACGACGCGATTGGCAAGCATCCCGTCGCGCGGGAGGGACAAGAGAAGAGACCTTACGCAAGGCCCTGAATGCAGCTAGGATCATTTATAAGACCACCATAAAGGAAACCGAGCTCGAATTCTTTAAGCAAGTCGCTGACTCTGGCAACTCTGACGAGATCGCTCGCTACCATCTAAAAAGGAGATCGCTACCATCATCCGGAACCTACCGAACACCGCGCCAGGACTGGACGGCATCACGGCTAAGATCGTCAAGTACGCGTGGAGAGCTACCGACGATAAAATCTGGCACATGTACCGGGGGGTGCCATCTATCTGGCATAATTCTTTTTTTCCGAAACTGTTTACGCATAACAGGCTTCGCATAATTTATTTACGCCGAATCTTGACTTTGCCGAATTTTCATTAAGCATAATTCTTAATTGGCCGAATGGGTGTTTACCCGAATATTGTGTTGGCAGAATGTTGACTTGGCCGAATTTTATAATGCACAATATTGTTTGGCATGCTAGTAATTTAGCAGAATTTTGATAGGCCGAAATATTGTCCGAAACAACAATTGATGTAAAGAGCGCCAAAGTTCATATAAAAATGCTAGTCCGAAAACTGGAAGTCCGAAAATGTATATCATAAATGATTTTAGCTAAGTATAAAATTTTATATTAGATAACTCTAATATAAAATTTTATACTTTCACTTTTCTTTCACGGTCTATTTTCACTCACATCATTAATAAAAATATTTAAATAAATTGTTGACACGTCCGCACCATCCACTCTCCGCAGCTAACTAAAAATTAACCGATGTAAAATATACCATTTTGCTCCCTAGTCATACAATCTACTATTTCACGCGTCGAGTAATCTTCCACGTATGGCAGTCGTACGTTAGAGATGGTTAGGATGGTAGTCCATAACTTTTTTCTTAATTTTAAGTGGCATCTGACTCTTAAGTATTTCTTTTAGACTCCAAAACTTTCTCCATGTATTTGTGATCCTTCTCTCCACTTCGGAATCATTGTTTTGTTTATGGAATGAGATCTGCTTTCCCAAGTATACGTAACTGTCCACATATTCTAGAGGTGTATTGTTAAGTGATATAGGGTTTTGAGCACGATTCGTCATAAGCTAAATTTTGTTTAGGTTCATTTCTAAGCCTACTTCTATGCTTTTTCTGTGTAGTGATTGTATCATGATGGATAGTTCTTGTCTCGTTTCCGATAATAATACTATGTCGTCAGCAAATCTGAGGTGGCTGATGTATTTGCCATTTATGTTTAAGCCAGCTAAGTACTAAGTAAATATGATTGCAAAATAATTAATAAGACAGACGCAAATTTATGCTGCAATCACGTTAAGTAAAATAGTAAGGTAATAGGGATGACGACAGGGTGAAGAAATCGAAATTCTAATTAGTCCGTCAGTCAGGTAATAAAAAAATATTAGGCACGTATTTTTTGTTTTATCAAATTAACAAAGAATGACCAAGTTAAAACGCATTAAAGTTGGAGAGTGGGGGCTAACTACGTCACCGTTAGGTATAAATCGTACCTAACCGTGACGTCACGCGACATTTCAACTCAATATCTCCGTATAAGTTTGATTACGTGAAAAAAGAAAAAATACGTGTCCAATACTTTTCAATAATCTTCCTGATAGACTAAGGAAAAAAAAGTTGTCGTCATCCCTATTTGGGTAATACATATTTTTGTAAAAGTATGTGAATTTTTTTAAAATAACATAGTAACAAATAACAGTGTTGAAAAGAGACAAAACATAGGAGTGAAGATGAATGAAACCGTCTTCAACCCATAGTTCCGCGTGCAATATCCAGTTTGTATATAAGATTCTTGGTAAATGATCTTTTAATCTGCCAGCACGACCTTGACTGTGCACTGGAGG
>OZ020277.1:10017128-10066965 GCA_963971205.1 Aethes cnicana
GGCGGGCGTGGCGTGAGCGCGAGCGCGGAGGGGCGCGGGGCGGGAGCAGGGGGCGGCGGCGCTGGCACCTTGGCGCGGTAGTCTTGCAGCTGCACGGCGCGGTCGGCCAGCAGCACGCGCAGCTCCTCCACCTCTTCGCGCGCCTCGCGGTAGCACTGCTTCAGCGCGCGCACGGCTTTCTCCTGCGCACAAACACCAAACCATTAGATTGTACTCACGAAGATTCTTACGTCACAAAATTTTGTTTCTCGAGAACGTAGGACATTTTTTACTAATTTATTTGAAAAAAAAAACAATTTCTTAGGATAATTGGTGCAATCCATGCTTAATGTGTTATTCAACCATAGAGCGATCATTCATATTTTCATAATAAATATTCATTGCGCCGTTGCCAGCTTTGGGAGTAAACCCTCTTAAGGCAGTCGATGGCAAACGCGAGTTCTTATGATTTCCCATATACAAATATATCGTAAGTTTTCGGTGTCCATGGGCCGCAGTATCTTTCCATCAGGTGACCTGGGTGCTCGTTTACCTACCAATTACTTACATAAAAAAATTGTGACTGTAATTCAGAATATGGATGTTATCGATTAGAATAAAAAGTCACCGCGATCATGTATGATTATTGATTACAGATTGTTGTAAGAAGTTAAACAGAGTTGACGAAATCCGCGATCTCGGCGTCCTAATAGATATTTACAAAGCTTAAATTTAATCCCCACATGGACAAAATAGTGAAAAAAGGCTTTAGACAGCTCGGGTGTATTCTTCGCGTAGGCAAACCCGCCACTTACAAACTCCTCTACAATTGGCGGGTGGCTGACCTGTCCCAGCGTCTGCTCCTTTTTGTGCAGCCGAAGCGCGCCTCGAGTTCGCGCAGGAGGCCCACGGCCTCGCGCGCCGCGCCGCGCTCGAGTGGCGGGTGCCGGATGGCGGGTGGCTGACCTGCCCCAGCGTCTGCTCCTTTTTGTGCAGCCGAAGCGCGCCTCGAGTTCGCGCAGGAGGCCCACGGCCTCGCGCGCCGCGCCGCGCTCGAGTGGCGGGTGCCGGATGGCGGGTGGCTGACCTGCCCCAGCGTCTGCTCCTTTTTGTGCAGCCGAAGCGCGCCTCGAGTTCGCGCAGGAGGCCCACGGCCTCGCGCGCCGCGCCGCGCTCGAGTGGCGGGTGCCGGATGGCGGGTGGCTGACCTGCCCCAGCGTCTGCTCCTTTTTGTGCAGCCGAAGCGCGCCTCGAGTTCGCGCAGGAGGCCCACGGCCTCGCGCGCCGCGCCGCGCTCGAGTGGCGGGTGCCGGATGGCGGGTGGCGGGTGGCTGACCTGCCCCAGCGTCTGCTCCTTGTTGCGCAGCAGCGCGTGCGCGTGTTCGCTGAGCGCGTCGAAGCGCGCCTCGAGTTCGCGCAGGCGGCCCACGGCCTCGCGCGCCGCGCCGCGCTCGCGCTCCGCCTCCTCCTTGCTCTGCTGCACGTCGGCGCGCAGCATCGCGCACTGCACACACACACACACACACGTACCACAGGGTGAATTAAAAAAAAAAATTGTTTTGCATGTCCCACGCTTGCATAAAAAAACTTAGCTATATACCAAAAAGAAAAAATATGGCTATAAAATATTGTTTGCAATAATGTATGATGAGGCAAAGCCTTTAAATGAATTAGCCACTAACCGCCAATATGACAGTATGCCCCTGCCGCATCATTTACCGACAGAAGCAATGATACGCACACTACCTAAGTATTTGGCTTTCGGTAACTCTAGCGCGGATAAAGTGATCCAAAGCTGAAAGTACCGGATTGATGAAAGGATGTGTAAGTATAAGTGAGCCGGCGGGTGCCGACCTCGGTGATCTTGCGCTTGAAGTGGTCCTGCGTCTGCTGCAGCAGCAGCGCCAGCCGCTGCCCCTCCAGCTCCGCCTCCGTCTGCAACACCCGCGGTCGGTCCCTTACGGAGGCAGCCTTGCCATGAGGCGACGGCCATATGCTGGACGTTATCGTACAACAAACCCCCGATATCGGTATATATAGTTTTGTTTTTAATTTTATTATGTTAAAAAATAAAATAAAAACAAAACTAAAGCGAATATGGGTCCCACGCATTCCGTATTGAAATTCTTAAATTACATCTTAGCTTAAACAACAAATATTAAGCAGAACTTTTTTTCTTTTTGTAAACCTAATTGTTATTTTATTATCTCTTTTCTTTACCTTTTTTACGACTGCATATACCTAAATTACTTGCCTACACCTGACACCTTTTGTTAATATACAATTAATTAACATTCACACTTTCCGACACACACTCACATTCAAAACACACACATCATGACACACATAATACAAACGGCCGCCGAAATAGACTCTGTTACTGTTTCTAGATCATATTCCTGCTCTCCAGACAAATGTCTAGACTTCGTTAAAAATACGCACTTAAATATTCTCCACATGAACATACGTAGTGTAAATAGAAATTTTAATGAATTTCAAATATTTATCACCACCCTGAAACTTACCTGCGATTTAATAGTTCTTTCAGAATGCTGGCTAAGCAAAGCTCCTCAAATTCCAACCCTGTTTGGGTATAACTCTTTCTACACAAGAAACACTTTGAATCAAAATGACGGAGTTATTGTTTACACAAAGAATCATCTTAAATGTGATGTGAATGAGCCCATTTTCATTGATGGGAACTGCCTAATCTGTCGATTCAACAAAAGCTTTGCTGTAGTTGCAGTCTATCGTTCCCCGTCAGTCAATAATCTTGACAATTTCTTTCATAGTTTAAATGAAATCCTATGCTCATTAAGAACGATGAAAACTGTAGTTCTAATTGGCGACCTAAATGTAGACATCTCTCCAAACAACACTGACAACCGTTCAAATGAATACTTAACGTTCCTTGCGACGCACGGTATGCTACCCGCTCACCAACTTCCAACACGGGGAGACAGCTGCCTTGACCATGTTATACTTCGAACAATTGATATTGCAACTACACTAATCATAGATACCCATATAACAGACCACACACCCACCCTATTAAACATAAACATAAAACCCAATATAAATAAAACAAATAACACTCGCACGCGCATTGATTGTGAACGAATTTACTTGGAAATTAATGATACTGACTTTTCGTCTGTAACCCAATGCTCAGACCCTAATCACGCTGCCAATACATTTATAGACATTTTATCAACAATAATTAAAAAGCACACACAAATTATAGCAATCCCAAGGAAAGACCGAAATATAAAACCCTGGATTACGCCAGGCTTATTACGATGTATTAGGAATAGAGATAGACTACATAAAAAATACAATAAAAACCCTAACAATGAAATCATTAAAATCACCTACACTCGGTATCGAAACTTTTGCACGAAATTACTCCGGAAAATTAAAAGAGATTATGAGAAAAACGAATTCAAGAAGCACAAAAACAATATTAAGGCCACATGGAAAACAATTCAAAACATCACACACACACAACATAATCGCACGCCACCTAATGAATTACTCAAAATATCTGATAATCTCACAACATCCCTCAACCTCGTGAATAAATTCTTCTCCAACATTGGCAAGACCTTAGCTGCAAAAATCAAACCTCCACTGTCGCCTTCCAGTTTTCCCTTGCCCTCAAAGACTCAAACTCCACGCGACTCACTCGTCATAACAGAAGTGGACGAAGCTGACATCAAAAAAATCATTTTCTCCTTACGTAATGACTGCGCCACCGGTTGGGACGGGATTTCTGCTAAGATTCTTAAGTCATCAGTGGATAAAATTGGTCCCCTGATTGCTCATATATGCAACCTGTCTATATCAACTGGAGTTTTCCCCGATGCTTTTAAAAAAGCTGTTGTTCACCCAATCTTCAAAAATGGACCCAAAGAAGACGTCAACAACTATAGGCCCATCTCGGTTTTGACTACGCTGTCAAAGGTCTTGGAGAGAATCCTAAATAACGCTTTAGTTAATTTCCTAGATCATCACAACATCATCGCAAACAACCAATACGGTTTTAGAAGGGGTAAATCGACTGAAGACGCGGTAACAGACCTAGTAGAATCAATTGTAAAAAATCTGGATGAAACAAAAACATGCCTAGGAATCTTTTTGGACCTCTCCAAGGCCTTTGATACCGTCTCTGTCCCTATTCTCTTGAATAAACTTGAAAACTGTGGAGTCCGAGGTATAACGTTGAAACTTTTTAGTGACTACCTTAATAATCGTGTTCAACGTGTTATTGTAGATTCTAATCTCAGTGACGAGGAATCACTTACATACGGGGTCCCTCAAGGAAGCATCCTGGGGCCAACGCTTTTTCAAGTTTACATTAACGAACTGTGTCAGTTAACGATGGATAACTGCAGAATTTTCGCATACGCGGATGACACTGTACTACTGGTGCATGGTACTGACTGGTATGAGACAAAAAAACAAGCTGAAGCCTGCTTAGAAATAGTGAAAAAATGGCTAGATATTAATCTTCTCACACTTAACATTGCTAAGTCAACTTATATTCCGTTTTCCATGGTCACAAATACTCTCCCGTCAACATCATACACAATTAAAGCACACACATGTCACTCACCTAGTAATAGTTGTACCTGCCTTCTCCTCACTAGAGCCACTACTGTGAAATACCTAGGAGTACAGCTGGACCAAAGGCTTGACTGGCACGCACACATTGACACCTTAACTTCCCGAGTTAGGAAACTCGTATATGTTTTCAAAATCTTACGCCACTCGGCTTGTCCTGAGACTCTAAAAATGGTGTACCTATCTCTTTGCCAGTCCATACTCATCTACTGCTGCCCCGCATGGGGTGCTGCTAATAAAACAAAGATGTTACAACTGGAGCGGGCGCAGAGAGCAGTTCTGAAAGTGATGACCTCTAAAAGTTTTCGTTATCCAACCACGCAGCTATATAATGACACGAAGGTACTAACAGTCAGACAACTATGTGTATTACGCACTACTCTGCGTGTGCACTCTACACTTCCTCTGGACAAAACGCAACTGACGGGACGCAGTTCCAAAAAACGTAACGTATGTCCCATGGTTCGCTACAGAACAATCTATGCAAGACGCCAGTACTATGGTATGAGGTATCACCTCTATGACAGAATAAATAACATTTTAAAGATATACACGAATAATTTATACAACTGCAAAACTTCTATCACAAATTGGCTTCTAAGACAAACATACGCCGAAACTGAAAAACTTCTCACTATCTCTAGTTGATATAGATCAATAACCCTAAAACAAATCCAATACCAAGACATACCCTCTCACACACACAGCATACCTACTCTCTCACACACACACACCCACATACACATACTCACTCTTACACAACATAACCACATAAGTATAAGTATAAGCATATGGTAAAGAAAACTCTTTGTTTAACTATAATTATTATTAATACCATCATAGGTTTCTCAACCTTAACTAACATATTTTTTACTTTTAATTCTTTTTTAATAAGCAGGCAGTACATATGAGACACTCCACCGTGTAATGTAACGTAGCGTGCAACCACGGCCGACCCGCTGACTTATCAAGTCACAGGCTTTGTCCTATTTTGATAAGCAGAGGCTCTAACCTTGGTGCACCCAGTTAACCTAAAACACCTTAAATAAGCTTATATCTGTATAACTTCCTACTTGTAACTAGGTTAAAAATTTATGAAATAAAGTTTATTATTATTATTATTATTAACTTTAGGTTTTGTGGGCGTGGTAGGCACGGCAGTGTATGCTAACTTTAGGTGTCAAAGGGTTAAGGCCCCCTCTCTCCAGGGCCCAAAACTTTTTCCACTCTGTGTAGTGGCCGGTCTGAATCACGCGGTGGATTCAAACAGATTGTTCGTGTATAGAGGAACAAAACAAACAACCCGGTACATTATAAGTTTAGTACAAGAGAACGCTCACCGGCGGCGGGTCGACGGAGCACGGCGCGGGGCACTTCGGGCACACGCCGCACTGCAACAACGCTCGGGTTAGCTTTTAGTACCTAAGTAAGTACGCACAATACCCCGGGCTTTATTCGACTACGTCAATAGGTAGGGATTTGGGTTTCTCTAAATAACAATATTTGACCGTCTCCCAATTTTAGCGAGACACCAAATCACACGTACAATACTATTTGAGTAGCGCACTTTATCCATTCATGCAAGTTCATTATTGGACTGGGTGTGGTCAGCTATATCGCACTTCATGCGCCGAACGATGTTTAAGCTTGGGATTTACTGACTCATTTAGTCGAAAAGGGATAAGCAAGGAAATTCCTATTCCGATTGCTATAGGATCACTTCGTGAACTCTAACGGGCCGGGCGCCTGCTGTTGACTTCAGTGCTTAAAGGAGTAGTATAGGAAACAGGCATGTCCTCTACTTACTGCTCGGCCCTCTGGCGCCTTTTTATCCTGGAAACAATTAACAAACGATGTGTTTTCAATCGCAATATCCTAATATTATATGCGAAAGTAACGCTGCCTTTCTGTTACAATTTCATGGCTAAACCGCGAACGAGTTTTTTTTATGAAATCGGCACAAATTATGGTATGAACCATATGAACTACTTAGGGGAAAGCACAAAGCACAGGTACTTAGTTCGCGGGTAAATGATGATGACAAATAGTGACAGTAGGTAATTCGCATTGTTATTTTAGGGCCCTCGCCCACGGCGACTTGCTGTAGCGAAGCGAAGCTGCCGCGCTACTCATGTCGCTATCTCGAAAGGGCTCTTGATGTCACGAATTCTCTGTAATGAGTTTGCTCACCTTCGGCGGGTCACATGCTTTCACGTCCTTCGCTTCTTTTTCGCCTTTCCCACCTTTCTCGTCTTTGATCACCATGGCTGGCGCGGTTGTGCTGTAAAATATTTCCAACATAATGTAAGTCTTAACGGGAAAAGTGTAATTGTTCCACGAGTCACGTCGTTACTTAGCTACAGATTGCTGTCAGTCTGAGAACAATGTTCTTCATTCTCAAGTGTGTCAAGACATCGATCATCCTCCAGATTTCATTGTGTTTTCCTACTAATTAACGCGTTGATTTTTCTTACCGAGTAGGTACTGTTTTTATGTTTTTACAATTACATGAATTATATTCATGACCTACACATTTTGAGAAATAGGCACATACCTATTTACAATGCTGAGTAACCATGGCGTTGCTGGAGCCCTATAAATTGATTTAATTTTCTGACGTGTAAAAGTGGCCAAATTGCTAAATAAATGATTGAATTTGAACCGACTCTATATTGTAACGTAGTACACGATCAACACGTTATCCAGATAATCTAGATCGTCATAAATTATCAAATTATTTACTTATAGCGAACTTAGTTTGAGGTCGCAGCAGCCGCGCTAGACGGTCGATCAGTGTGGCGCTGCCTGGCGTGGGCGCCGGGGGTCCCCGGGAGAGCTCCGTGAGGCCTCGTGGCCTGCGGACCGCAATGTATCAGTGCCATGGGGAGATTGGGACAGAGCGACTGGCCATGGGGAGATTTTTTTGTACGCAAAGACTCTAGAGAGTGGTCGGAGCAATGCTTCAAATGCTACAGGGATAACTACCACAAGCCCGCCATTTATTGTAAACTTTTAAAACAGTACAAATGCCTTTCAAGGACAGCCTGGTGCTAGTGCATGGTGCGGTGGTTGCACTTCTTTCTACCGTACCAATTCCTCATCTAAATATATAAAACTCAAAGGTGACTGACTGACTGACATAGTGATCTATCAACGCACAGCCCAAACCACTGGACGGATCGGGCTGAAATTTGGCATGCAGGTTTTTTTATTATTATTATTTTATTATTATAGACGGACAAACAGGCAGACGGCCCACCTGCTGGAAAGCGGTTACCGCCGCCTATAGACATTTGCAACACCAGAGGCGTCACCAATGCGTTGCCGGTCCCGTAGATATTTAATGACACCCTTTTTAAAACATCCCATATTGTAGCGCAGAGGGAAAATTTCAGCAGGGAGTTCATTCCAAATGCTTATAGTACGTGCTAAAAACGTTCTAGAGAACCGACGCGTAGACGAGCGTAATGTCTCAAGGAAATGGGCATGAACACCCTGCCGATGACGAGAGGTGCGATGATAGAAGGAAGCGGTAGGCACTAGTCTAAACAGTTCCTCCGGTAGATGTTATGACGTAGGCAACCGCTAAGAAAGGATTTTGCAAATTTCCCACGGAAACGGGAAAAATCGGGATTTTATTTTTTAATATTTCTGCGCATACGAAGTTGCGGGAAAAAGCTAGTCGTATTATAAAAGTACAGAGCTAACCTTAGGCGCGTGGCGCGGTCCCAGCAGCTTTGATATACCTGATGGAATGTTTGGGTTTGTTTCCCGTCCCGAGTGGGTTGCTCCGGCATAGGCTTGTCAAGTGACGTCGAGTGAAGGCTGACGGCGCAGCCGCCGAGATGTTTTGTTCATCGAAATAACACAGTTTTCCACGCAGGAGGTCGGTTTACTTCTTCTGCAAGCGATCCTGCTGCGCCATGCATGAATGAATGAATGAATATATTTTATTGCAATGCAGCGTACGTCCCAAGCCCACGGACGGAATAATTAAATTAAAATATTAAGGTTAACGCAGGTAAGGTAACGCTACATACGTGTTTGTCCTTGAAGCATCATATGCTATTACGAGTATATGTGGCGGGGTATCTTTGCGGGGGCATTGAGAACCACGGGTCACGCTATACTGACTCTTGCGTTTTCTAGTATCCGAACGCCGGAGTGGTTTTAGTGGGTAGGCCCGCCGAGCTCCTTCCCATTCGGGGTCGGGGCGAGGTGGGAGAGTCCCACATAACCCCCGTGGCTTCTCCCAGCCCGGGGTATGCGTAACGCATTTCCACTCCGATAAAAAAAAAAAGGTTAGGTTAGGGTTTTTTTTGTATGTCTTGCTGTTTTCCTCTGACAAGGCGATCAGAGACTTTTTGCAGCTGGACACGGACTTTTTATTCTTTATTTTGATTGCATGCTGTCTTTGCTCTGTAGGAGGGATGGTGATGCTTCATGCATCATTTTTCTGTTTTTTTTTTGTTCTGCAGTGTAGTGTTTTGATTTTTTTATTTTTATTTCATGTATTGTGCTGTGTTTTTTGTTCACTTGTGTTTGTGTTCTGTTTTTTATTTTCGCAGTGTTTTACAAGTTGTACAATAGTGAAAACAAGTAGGGTACACGTGGTGAAAACTGAGTTTTTATGTTAAAAATCACTGGTTTTTCACTGATTTTCACATTTTTCACTGCGCGCACTTAAGTAGTCACTATCTACGTGTTTTGTGAAACTTTCACGAAAAAAGGGCGAGAGAAACCTATTTTTCGGAATTTTTAAGCGCGGAGCGGCTCAATTTCGTGGCTCTCGGTACGGCGGAGGGAGCGGTACTGGTTAGGTTAAGTTGTTGGAGGAGACCCTGAGGAGGGCGGCGGTGGCCACGGATCTGATGATCCTTAGGATCCACCTCCTCGGCCTAAAGGTGTCCCTCCCTAAAACGGAGGCCATCGTCTTTGGGAGACGGGGATGGACCACCCAGCCGGGGGTCACGATCCCAATAAGCGGGTAAGCGGTCGAGGTGAGGACCCACATTACGTATCTGGGCCTCACTCTCGACCGGAGATGGGACTTCGGGGAGCACTTCCGCCGGTTGGCTCCCCGGATTGTGAAGTCGGCACTGAGTCGTCTGCTGCCCAACATGGGCATGGGGGCCCGCAGGCGCCGTGCAGACGCCTATACGCCGGGGTGGCGAAGAGCATGGCGCTCTATGGGGCCCCGGTGTGGGCAGATAAGCTGATCCAAAAAAACAAGGCCCAGTTGCGACGTCCTCAGCGGGTTGTGGCCCCTGAACCCACATAGCCACCTCTACGGCCATAGGTTTAGATCAAAAGGGTATTTTTTATCTACTTGATCATCTCAAACCTTTTTCCTGTTGAGATTTGTAACATATCTTACCCCCATAATAGTGTCGCACGCATTGGACAGTTTCAGTAAGATTGCATTACCTTCCGAATCGTCAGCGTCTTAAATGGAAGGTTGTTTTGGTTACTTAACGTCTCCTCTGAGAATTCCGTTTGAGATTTTTTCCCGAAATGTTTAGTCTGGCAAACCCATCGTATAAATAAATAATGCTAACCTGCCCATTTCTATGATCGTAAACACGTGACACATGCAAATTAAATTCAATTCAGACGGTACGTACTACTAATACTACAGCCTATTTGCGTCCCACTGCTGGGCAAAGGCCTTCTCTCATCACGAGAGGGTTGGGGCTATGGTCCCCACGCGGGCCCAGTGCGTGCCATCTTTGAATTACTTCGCAAATGCGTGCAGGTTTCCTCACGATGTTTTCCTTCACCGAAGAGCTCTAGGACTAGGCCACCACGGCTTACGACGGCTGAGGCGGTACCAAGTGATTTTTCATGTAACATTTGTTTTTAATATCGGAAGCTGTTAACGCTCATTTCTTCCAAGGAACTTTTTTCTTTTTTAAATCTAATTTTCAAGATTCAATGACTATTGACTATCCACGACGTTACCAACCAACTAACTCCACGTTTATCTTGGCGGCTCCCCTACCATTAAGAGTACCTATATTCCAAAGTTAATTTCACTGCCAAGTTGCGTGCAGAGTTGTCGTGAAGTTTGCCAAGTAAAGGTAAATCATGTGTAATTATTAACTTCCTTAGAAGGTGTGCAAAATGTTACATTAAGTTACTAGGGATGAAGTTTTAATGTCCCTTTTGTATAACAGTGTTGTTACAGTAAATAATAATTTAAAATTATTTTAGCGTTCAAAATATACCAGAGAATCCTTTTAGTAAATGTACAAATTTACTTTTCATTTCTCATACTCTGAAAGAAGGTCATTGTTTGCTTAATTAGCGTGCAGAAAGTAGCTCATCGCTGCTCTAGAGCAGAAAACTAAATTTTTAAAAATGAAACACTGAATCGTCGGCAACGGCAAAAGTCTATACAGCCACACCAATCGCATTTCTATCATGTTTAAAACAAATAACTATAATATTTAATACAATGCACGCTACTATACAAAATTTAGAGAAAAAAAACGAAATATTTCCTGTTTAAAACATTAAATCAGCAGGAAACCGTGTCAAAAATAACTGGCTCGCATTGTTTTTCAAACGTCACAATGTTTAACAAATGATGCGTAAAAAAAAGAAATGAAAAATAAAACGGGTTGCATCAAATAAGTCGGTGGATTCAAATCAACGTTTAATATGGCGCCTAGGTATCATGCTTAATCTAAGGTATCATGCCATAGAGAAACGTCATTTTCCCCATATTGGAAAATCTCGGAGAGGATACATAAATAAAAAACCCATTTTTTTAATTCTCAGAACTCGTAAAGTACTCATCTAAAAATCCGACTTCTAACATCAGTAACTAACAAAATAACTCTTACAATTGTTTTAATTGAGTACTTGTAGGCTCGTGGGTTTGTTAACCCAACGATACATACCAATCCTTCTTAAGGAAGAACTATATTAGTTTTCACTATCCAAAATGTGATACGAAACCGCCCTCTGTGAGGACCAACAACACCAACATACCAACACATTTTAATGATTTCACGAATTCCATACCCCTACTTAGGTGCTTATAAATACTAAAGAATTAGCATATTTTTTCATCAAAATATTCATTTCTGCTTCTATTTTACCCTATGGAAAGCAAACATGAAACTAAAGGTGGGGCCGTACTGGTTAAGTGAACACATGTTGCCTTGAAGACTAAATTGTTTTGTCCTGTAAAACAGATCGGTGAAGTTCCGTACCTTAGCTAACATCATTTAACAGTCTGCATAAGAAGTAATGGGTAAACATTAGGTAATTATCAATTTGCAGTTGAAAGGCGCGGCAGTAGCGTTGAATATAATTTAATTTTAATGGAGAACTTCCCTGATTATATCCTTCCTTACATTTAACTGTGAAATAAACATTGCACTCGTAGTTTGGACATAATCTACACGCTTCTGCAGTTTACCTATGATGAGTTTCAATTTGATGTTCTTTATGGTGATGATTAGTGATGTCTTCAGTTATAAATATAAAAATGTCACTTTGGAGCCGGCTTCGAAGCAGTTATATAACTTCAGATTGGAGCATCAGGTGCGTAATCGAGTAGGAATTCGTTTTCAATGTTTTTTTGTTACATCTGAGTAGGAAATTAATGATAACTTTTCTGCGTTCTTTTAATCACTGTATCAGAATTTTAAAGAAAAAGAGCTTTAGTAAAAAATATATATGTCAGGGTGCAAACGTGTCTATTGAGTTAAAATATAATACAGGAGGGTGCAGATATATGTTTTGTTGATAAACAAGACATCTTCATTATGCGCTTTAATTGCTAGTGTTACGAGTATTTGGAGCAAGTTTAGTGTCTCAGGAACAGACGTGGTTTGCGGTTGCGGTTCACCGTAACTGCTTCAGACTACAGCGTACTTCCAGGGAAATGTGGGAAGAATTAAACATTTTACATCATCATTTTCAGCCTTCCTCGACCATTTTAGCGTAGGTCCTTCAAATTTCTGCACTATATTCTATCTTGGGTTCTATGTATATGTGGTTTCTGCTAGCTGCTTCTGGATGTAATTCTTCTATTTTATCTAAGGTCTGTCACGAGGGCTTTTGTCCTCCCAAGGTCTCCATTCCAGAAGGGTTTTGCAGGAGGAATTATAGGCCGTGTCTGCTCATTCCTTTTCAAATAGGTACCTTTTGGTCCGTTTAGTTGACCTTATTATTATTTTATACGATTATCCTGAAAATATGTATCGTCCAAGAATATTTGATCTCTAAATCATAAACAAAATGGTACTCATAATAACGGTTTAAAATTAAAAATAGTAGGTTTCTAATATCATTTTTTATTTTTCAGAAATCTATAGGAGTGATGACAACAAGTGCTGGAATCCCTGTCGAGATCAGAGATACGAACACAATCAACTCCGACCTCCTATCAAACAGATATTACCTAGACTCCGTACTTCATTTGGATAGAGAAAGAATTCCAGAGAGGATGGTTCACGCCAAAGGTGCCGGAGCCTTGGGATACTTTGAAGTTACTCACGATGTCTCTAAATATACTAAAGCTGACGTTTTCAATGGGATCGGAAAGAAAACGCCTCTTATAGTCAGATTTTCTCCAATAGTCCAAAATACAGGAGGCAGCGACGTCGCTAGAGAAAGCAGAGGCATTGCTGTCAAAATGTACACCGATCAAGGGAATTTAGATTTCGCGGCCTCAAGTATACCGGTATATTTCTACAAAGACCCCGTCCTGTTCCCCAGTTTCATTCACAGTTTCAAGAGGAACCCGAAAACGAATATCATCGATGAGAATTCTAGGTGGGATTTTATAACTTTGAGGCCTGAGTCGGTGCACGCTTTTCTCTGGTTGATGTCAGACTATGGAATACCAAACGGTTACAGGAAGATGGATGGTTTCCCAGTCCACACCTACCTCATCACTAATAAACATGGCGAGAAACATTACGTCCGGTTTAACTTCAGGAGCGAACAGGGTGTCGAAAATCTGTACACTGAAGAAGCAAGAGAAATTCAAAGCCGCGATCTTGACTTCTTTAGCAGAGACTTATATAATGCTATTGAAAACAAGGTGTATCCATCCTGGTATCTGGAAATGTACGTTATGAGCAAAGAAGACATTTCCAGGTGTGGTTTTGACCCATTTGATGTGACTAGGCAATGGAATAACGGGAGCTATCACACTGTCAACATTGGCCGTATGGTGCTGAACAAGAATCCAGAAAACTACTTTAAAGACATAGAACTAGTATCGTTCAATCCGTTTAATTTGGTTCCTGGTATTCCTGGGCCTCAGGATCATCTGTTCAGAGGGCGTCACTTGCTTTATCGGGACACTGCAAACTACAGATTAGGAGGTAATAACGCTAAAATAGAAGTCAACCGTCCTAAATACGAGAAGACGTACATTCGCGACGGAAATGCTCCAGTTAAAGACAACATGAAGGATGTTCCGAACTATTTTCCTAATTCATTCAGCGGGCCTATGCCGTTTGTTGATGAAGACCGGCCGTCGGAGAGGCTACTCGTCTATGAAGGTAATGTTGCGGACTTGCAGCCGGCTGCTGACTTCTACAACCGCTACGTGGCAGAAGAAGCACATAGAAGACGCCTGGTGAGGAACGTAGCGGACACTCTAGTGACGGTGACTCCACCGGTTCTGAAGAGAGTTTTGAAGCTGCTGAGTCTTACTGACACTGATTTAGGGAAGAGAGTGACTCGGGCACTGCCGATCGCTAGAGCTGAAAACACAATGCACTGAAAACTCTTAACCGTAAAATGACCTAATTTTTAATGCCCAAACTTTGCCTACGATAATAAATAAGGAAAGAATATTCTTTTATTTTATTTGCATATGCTCGCAGGACTGATGGCCGATGGGGCCAGAAAGTTCTGGAGTGGCGTCCGCGAACCGGTAGACGAGCTGTCGGTAGGCCTCTAACAATATGGAGTGACGTGACGACCTTGTAATGGTGGATACGAGTGGCACAGGACCGGTCTGAGTGGTGCGCCTTGGGGGAGGCTTATGTCCAGCAGTGGACGTCTATCGGCTGAAATGATGATGATGATGATGATGCCAGCTGGTAATAATTTCATAATCATTAAATAATGTAGTGGATATTTTGAACTCAGATCATTTTTTGGTTCATTACCATCTGGCCCCAACTTCGTTCGTCTTGGAATTTGGTTATTTCGTTCCCACGGGAACTATGCTTTTTCAGGCATCAGCAATTCAAGCCCGTGAGTGTACCTACTATACTACTGTAACGGGGGGTTGATGTTAGCTCAGGTAGATGCTGCAGGCACGGAGATCAGCCGTGGAATCCGAAGACACGAAGACGATGTCTAGCTTATTAAAATATATAAATCTTGAAGACTGTCCCTATCACTGCCCTAACATTGTCTAACTAAGAAATAATAGATTTTAAGTCGAATTGATATTATATTTTGAGAGATGCGCACATTACAATGTCCATCAAAAAACTAAATAATAAAAGCTACACAATATTCTACGCTTAAAATTACCTATTTTTGGAAGAGAATGTGTCAACTAACCGATTGTACTCGGCCAGTCTCCACATTTCCCTCCTCCCCTTTCGAGGAACCGCCTAGCTAACGAAGGCCCTACCCTACGTCGAAATTTTTCTTTTACAAAACTAAGACTGTTCCTGTGTAAGGAATAACCAACCTTTCCATCCATATTCATTATATATAATTAACACTCTTAAAAGAAAATCTGAATCAATAATAAATATTAGAAAAGGTGGATTTCGGACCAAAAACAAATTTCGACGAAAAAAAAAATGTCCGCAGACAAGAATAATCGGACTAACCTAACCTGATACAATATTCTTCAAAAAGCTAAATTATGTAAACTTTGAAACCTCTCCTTGCAATAAAAAATTACAGACTTGCGGATGTCACATAATTTTCTTTTAAAAGGTAAGCTTTAAAGCAAACGAGCGACCGCACAAAAATATTTTAAAGATTCTCTTCTTGGCGATCCATGGGGTGCAGTCCCTTACATATGAGGGGTCGTCTGCCCGCCCATGGATATACCTCGAAGACACGGTCGTAGAGTAACTTCCACAAATCGCCTCGGTGACAGCACATGAAAAAAAACAAAGGTGTGAGCATGGTCTTTAAGCAACATATTATAAATCATAGTTAGGCAGGTTCTAAAGAGAGAGAAAAAGAAATAATTAAAATTAATTAATTTAATTCAATTCTAAGTACCACCTTTTAATTATTAAGTATAAAACTCCTACCTATTCAAGCACTGCATATTCGATTACCTTTAATTAATATAAAAACTTCCTACCTATTCATATTCTTTACGTTATTATTTATTTCATAAGTATTTGTTTACCTAAAAACCATTTATTATCATTTGACAAATATGTCACAACGTCATGTCAAAGATTTACTCTTCATTCAAAATCTTTATAAATGACAACTACAAAACTCACCATAAAGGTTTCTATTCACGAACATCTTATCACAAACTTTATTTATTTATCCTTCATTCACAATACCTACGAACTATTTGTTCTATGAATGAAAATATTAACCTACCTAAGCCATATAAAATATTAATGAGAAATGTTTTGAAATATGACAAAGTCAATCATATATCAAAATAAACATTATTATAAAAGTAATTATATTCAATATAAAATAAACATTGCGAGTATAGAAAACTTTACCTGCCTCTCACGAATAAAGAAATATTGGGGAGAAATACGTAATAATAAGAAGAAAAATTATGATCACAACATAAGAGAACTTTGAAGAAGAAATCTTTCGTTCCTGACGCAGCATGAAGAATAGTCCGTGATTTGCTCCAACGGATTCTTGCTCCAGAAAAGTGATCGAAGTGAATTTATTAGAATTATAAAAAAATATATATGATATTAAATTATTCCTCTTGAATCTATCGTTATTATTTGTAATGCAGCAAAAGGACAGTAGAATATTGTTAAAAATAATTATTATGATTCTTATGGGCAGCCATTTTCCTCAAATAAATGAACGTGGTGCATATGACAATGGATGAAAATTTTGATTAATATAAATAAAATTGGTACAACCGTGTTTTTCGCCATGTGGTTGTCCATTCCATCATTCCTTGAAAGCGCTTCACCATCATCTTCAAGAACGCGACATCCATTTCATTGTCGATTGATTCTCGTTCCGTGTTCTTCCTTCCATCGAGAACGGCTCCATCAAATGTAGATGTTCTCCTTTCCATCGAGAACGGCTCCACCAAATGTAGATGTTCTCCTTTCCACCGAGCGCGCCTCCACCAAATGTAACGGGGGGTTGATGTTAGCTCAGGTAGATGCTGCAGGCACGGAGATCAGCGGTGGAATCCGAAGACACGAAGACGATGTCTAGCTTATTAAAATATATAAATCTTGAAGACTGTCCCTATCACTGCCCTAATATTGTCTAAGAAATAATAGATTTTAAGTCGAATTGATATTATATTTTGAGAGATGCGCACATTACAATGTCCATCAAAAAACTAAATAATAAAAGCTACACAATATTCTACGCTTAAAATTACCTATTTTTGGAAGAGAATGTGTCAACTAACCGATTGTACTCGGCCAGTCTCCACACTACTACTACAGCCTATTTGTGTCCCACTGCTGGGCACAGGCCTCCTCTAATCACGAGAGGGTTTGGGCTATGGTCCCCACGCGGGCCCAGTACGGATTGGGGACTTCACACACATCTTATGAATTACTTCGCAGATGCGTGCTGGTTTCCTCACACGCACATAAAGTAAACTTAGAGGGTGCGAGCCGGAATCGAACCCTCGACCCTCTGCATGAGAGGCGGTAGGTCGAACCACTAGGCCACCACGTCTTCTCGGTGGAGTGTACTTACATCGAATAGGTAATGAATGTAAAGGAAACCAATTTCATAATCATGATCGTGCGTGCAATAGTTAACTGGAATTAGGAAGCGTTTCCTTGCGCTTGCGCTGACCATTCACGGAAATGTAAATAAACCGGCGGTTTAGTCTGGTCGACTTTTTATCCCAAAAGACATTAAGATATGTTTGACATTGTTTTGTGTCAGTTCACTTGACACCGCAACGTTTTTCACTTTTACATTACTGGAAAATCTTGTGATGTGACCAAAATCCATATTTTTGAGAATCTAACGGACTAATTAAATTTTTTCAGTCATCTATTCAAACATATGTACATACTGCATACAATACATACATACTGTGGAGACTGGCCGAGTACAATCGGTTAGTTGACACATTCTCTTCCAAAAATAGGTAATTTTAAGCGTAGAATATTGTGTAGCTTTTATTATTTAGTTTTTTACGATCCTTTGTAATGTGCGCATCTCTCATATAATATCAATTCAACTTAAAATCTATTATTTATTAGTTAGGCAGTATTAGGGCAGTAAGTAGGGCCAGTCTTCAAGAATTAGATATTTTAATAAGATAGACATCGTCTTCGTGTCTTCGGATTCCACCGCTGATCTCCGTGCCTGCAGCATCTACCTGAGCTAACATCAACCCCCCGCTACATTTGGTGTACGCGCGCTCGGTGGAAAGGAGAACATCAACATTTGGTGGAAGTTGTTCTCGATGGAAAGGAGAACATCTACATTTAATGAAGCCGTGCTCGATGGAAGGAAGAACACGCGCGGAACGAGAAACAATCGACAATGAAATGCATGTCGCGCTCTTGAAGATGATGGTGAAGCGCTTTCAAGGAGTGATGGAATGGACAACCGCAAGGCGAAAAACACGGTTGTACCGATTTTATTTATATTAATCAAAATTTTCATCCATTGTCGTATCCACCACGTTCATTTATTTAAGGAAAATGGCTGCCCATAAGAATCGCAATAATTATTTTTATCAATATTTTACTGTTCTTTTGCTATATTACAAATAATAACGATAGATTCACGAGGAATAATTTAATATCATAATATTTTTTTTATAATTCTAAATAAATTCACTTCGATCACTTTTCTGGAGCAAGAATCCGTTGGAGGAACTTCATGCTGCGTCAGGAACGAAAGATTTCTTCTTCAAAGTTCTCTTATGTTGTGATCATAGCTTTTTTTCTTCTTGTTATTACGTATTTCTCCCCAATATTTCTTTATTCGTGAAAGGCAGGTAAAATTTTCTACACGCGCAATGTTTATTTTATATTGAATATAATTACTTTTATAATAATGTTTATTTTGATATATGATTGACTTTGTCAAATTTCAAAACATTTCTCATTAATATTTTTTATGGCTTAGGTAGGTTAATATTTTCATTCCTAGAACAAATAGTTCGTATTGTGAGTGAAGGATAAATAAATAAAGTTTGTGATAGGATGTTCGTGAATAGAAACCTTTATGGTGAGTTTTGTAGTTGTCATTTATAAAGATTTTGAATGAAGAGTAAATACTTGACATGACTTTGTGACATATCTGTCAAATGATAATAAATGGTTTTATATGTAAACAAATACTCAGGAATTAAATAATGTCGTAATGAATATGAATAGGTAGGAAGTTTTTATATTAATTAAAGATAATTGAATATGTAGTGCTTGAATAGATAGGAGTTTTATACTTAATAATTAAAAGGTGGTACTTCGAATTGAAGTATAGAAGTGTTGCAGCCGAAGTAGCAATGATTATCTTTGGATGTGATAAAAGTAGGTATGAGTAGTTGTGTAATGTGTTTGGTGTAAGATTTTCGCGATGGCAGAACCAACCACAACTCAATCTATGCCATAGGCTTTTGAGGGGGCTTCGTTGCTTACCAGTGGATTGGGTATGTTGTTGCAGAGTCCGAAGCTAATATGCATTTATATGATTTCTTTACATCGAAAATATTACGTCTTGCTTAGGTTTTGATGTTACGTAGGAATAGTGTAGTTATACACGTAGGTATATGTAGCGAAGATGTTCAGGTATGTAATGTATATAGATAATGTAGATAGTGTATAGTGTAAATATCTGAGAATTTCTTGATGTAGAAAGCGTAACCTGTGTGTAGAATGTGTATATATGTGTCTTTTATAATTATTAGGATAATGACTTTTTCTTTCAGTGACATAGTGATTCTATTCTTAGTGTTTTTCTTTTATAGGCTATTGTATCGAGCATATTGCCTAATGAATTTAAATAAATAAATGGCAATGATTAGTTATTAATAAACGGTTTCATAATAATATTTATGATACCTCTGTCATAGTCAGTAATAAATAAACATAGAGATCCCTTTTTAATTATTTTTCATTTTTTTTTTAACTGTTATCTGTGTATCTGTTATTTAACTGTCAGCTGCCTTTGTGTTCAAACAAATTAATTAATTTTAATTATTTTTTTTCTCTCTCTTTAGAATCTGCCTAGCTATGATTTATAATATGTTGCTTAAAGACCATGCTCACACCTTTGTTTTTTTTTCATGTGCTGTCACTGTGGCGATTTGTGGAAGTTACTCTACGACCGTGTCTTCGAGGTATATCCATGGGCGGGCAGACGACCCCTCATATGTAAGGGACTGCACCCCATGGATCGCCAAGAAGAGAATCTTTAAAATATTTTTGTGCGGTCGCTCGTTTGCTTTAAAGCTTACCTTTTAAAAGAAAATTATGTGACTTCCGCAAGTCTGTAATTTTTTATTGCAAGGAGAGGTTTCAAAGTTTACATAATTTAGCTTTTTGAACAATATTGTATCAGGTTAGGTTAGTCCGATTATTCTTGTCTGCGGACATTTTTTTTTTCTCGTCGAAATTTGTTTTTGGTCCGAAATCCACCTTTTCTAATATTTATTATTGATTCAGATTTTCTTTTAAAGTGTTAATTATATATAATGAATATGGATGGAAAGGTTGGTTATTCCTTACACAGGAACAGTCTTAGTTTTGTAAAAGAAAAATTTCGACGTAGGGTAGGGCCTTCGTTAGCTAGGCGGTTCCTCGAAAGGGGAGGAGGGAAATGTGGAGACTGGCCGAGTACAATCGGTTAGTTGACACATTCTCTTCCAAAAATAGGTAATTTTAAGCGTAGAATATTGTGTAGCTTTTATTATTTAGTTTTTTACGATCCTTTGTAATGTGCGCATCTCTCAAAATATAATATCAATTCAACTTAAAATCTATTATTTATTAGTTAGGCAGTATTAGGGCAGTAAATAGGGCCAGTCTTCAAGAATTAGATATTTTAATAAGATAGACATCGTCTTCGTGTCTTCGGATTCCACCGCTGATCTCCGTGCCTGCAGCATCTACCTGAGCTAACATCAACCCCCCGCTACAATACCGCACCGTACATTTCTGCACCCACAAACGTTCATAGGACAGTGACGTCAAAAAGTTAGTACCTAGTTAGTACTGTGGCGGACGTACGAACTCATTTGAAATTGATAGCCGTCCTGGCTGCTTTTCGAGTGCGTTCGTACGTCGCGCGCCGACCCGTCAATTTTGGAACTTTGACATGCGTATTTTATCAAAGCCGATTCATGTATTATAATTGAAATTTTCCTTGTAAATATTCTAGTATCTATAATATCTGTGTTAACCCTTCGTTTCGTTCTGCTCCTTTCTCCTTCTGAAGTTTTTGTATATAGTGTGTGTCTGGTGCGATTGTGTAAATATACGTGTGAACTGGTTTACGCTTTTAACTTAACCACCTCCGACACCACTACATCTACACTGGTGACTCCTAATAGTGCACGATTATGGATAAGGCGAAGGACAGAGCCGCCGTTGCGGATGACACAGAACACGACCGTGCGGAATTATGCCGTGTGGGCGTAAAGATACCTCCATTTTACCCCGAGAAACCGGCATTATGGTTTGCCCAGCTGGAGGGACAGTTTATTCTGTCGAACGTGACCACGGATGCCACGAAGTTTTACTACGCGATGGCCCAGTTGGATCCTCAATGATCTCTCGGTCGCGATGGCTATCGGAAGGTTAATAACGGTGTTGGAGGTTCTTCTACGCGAGACACGCGTCCGCGATATTATCGCCCCTGAAGCATTATTGATGAGTGCTCGCCATAACCAAATAGCCCGGGGATCACGTTTGTTTGCTTATCTAAGCTTTGTTAAAATGCTCCATTTTGTGGTTAATTGAAAGTTTCCGGGGGCGTTGAACCTGCGTTATGACAGGTGCAGCTCTGAATGGGGTTTTCGTGAGATTGCGCCGCGATTGTCAACTACCGAGCGCCGATACGGGCATTCTCGTCGAGGCTAATTGTTGAACAGAAGCCGCCCGCGGCTTTTATGACCTCTGCGATGGCTGCGACGTTTATGGAGATATGAACTTTGAGTAACATTACTGCTGCTGTGATTATTTCATTCATTCTCAGCGTGTCAGTCATGGCCGTTGAGCAATACCGTCTCAAGCCTGCCAATAAACATGTCTGTACTTTAACAAAGCTTCTCACGTATTTGAGCGTTTATGTATATGTTCACCATTAATTCGTTTACCTAGATCGCCTTTTGTAGGCCTTTCCCTTTAGTTTAAAAACGATATTTCTGAAATATTTCATAGAGATAAACTATTCATATGTTTCTGTTGTAGCAAGTATTTTTAATAAAATACCTACTTGCGGTACATTGTGGTTCCTTAGGTCCCGATACGGATTCATTGCGCGCCCAGAACTAGCCCCTACTAAGTTGCCATTATCTAAGGCAGCACTGGCAAGACACATTACCACAGATACCCATGATACCTGAAAGGCAAGCACTTGGTTTTAATGCCCCGTTTAAGGACTTAGCCGCTTATGTAAGATTACCGTTTCCAGTTATTTTGTGATCCTAAAACCGACTTACTTGATTAATGTTCCTTCCTAGAAATTCTAGAGAGAAACCGGTTTCAGTAAGATTTGATATCTTAGTGTTAGGTTGTTTTGCCAACATCCTATCTCTAGTTGAATGAAATCGCTAATGGCTGTGTTCTAATCTATTATTGCCTATTCAAACTGTCCACAATTAGTTGTGACTTATTGTTCGTTTGTAAAGTTTAGATAGGTACCTATTGACCAACCTCCATTACGTATGTATTGGACACATTTAAACCGATGCGGTTATGTGACAAGATATAAAACGGAAAGTATCAATAAAGAAAAGTATATTGAATGAATAAGTGAATGAAGTCAGTTTATTTGTTTTCCAACTTACGAGTAACACAAGAGTAAATACAAGTAAACAAAGATCTTCACTGTAAACCTTTATCACGATAGACCTAATGCGTGATAAAATTCCTTGACGAATAATTGTTGAGCATTCTTGATTGATGGTTAAGCATTGTAAAATCATGTCACTCGTGAGTACACTATTACGTATGGTGATGCTGTGCATTACTGTATTGATTACGTGCCAATAGATTAGTGTCAATATGTGATCACGAGTAGCTACCTCGCCATCTGATAAGGTCCTGTCACGGACCTTGACATTTGCCGAGCCATTGACCCGCACACCACACATCGGGGACCATGGAAGTAGAAACCAAGTGGTGCTATTACTGTGACCAAACTCCAAGGCGGGGCGAGCAGGCAAAGGCTTCGTTGCCTCTCTATCTCACAACACAAAGAGTGATAGAGAAAGCAACAAGATTTTTGATAGCCCCAAGTCTTGTTTCTTTGTTTTGTAATTGAAAAAAGACATTCGGTCTCGCGATTTTGAACTCAATTCTCACTGTTTCGATATTGGATATCGCTATAAGTATCTCCATGTCTGGGACATCTCCGGTCGCATTATTACCGTCCGCGATACAATACACCATTATTCCACTGTTTATGTTCCAATCATGATATTGAAATTTTGTTTCGTCTGATTGACATTAAGTGATCAGAGGTGATTAGATTCTGAGTGCACGACATCGTATAATGGTATGCATATAAGTCGCAGCGTTCGAGAATAGTCGAGCGTTTTATAAATAAATGATTTATAAGGATAAACTCGTGATAAGGATAAACTTGGACCTTATTGATACCTAGCAATAAAAGAATCGTCGATTTATGGTCACGTGCAGTGTTAGCGCGACGGCCGATATTTATCGAAGTGTTGGTTTATTTATATTGAAGATCGCGCAGTGGCGCGGGAGCAGTAGCGGAGCGGTGTTGCTTGCACGGTGGAATATGACCTCAGCAAAAGAGCATAGATAAATTAATGTTTCTTCGTATTGTGTGACCACTGTAGGAACAGAGGTTTCTAAAACAACCAAAAGCCCTTTAAAGACCATGTGTGATTATCAAATATGTTGCAGAATTCTGAATCGCTCGCGCTATGCAGTATGTGTAAGCCTTTAGCAATCGACGGCGGTGAGCGGTGAGCGGCGACTGACGTGTCGCGATCGCATGTCCCGCGGGAATATATCAATCCGCGCAGAGTAATGGCCGCGGCCGGCCGGCCGCTAAATGAGCCTCCAACTGGCTACCGCTCTACGTACTGTTTGAATGTTAAGTAGTTTTAATTATTTTGCAAGCGCCCCCGGGTTAAGACAGAAAGACTGAGACATTTATCAAAGTATGTCGCGGAGCTTATTTGCTGCGGAAACACGCTCCAGACCGATATTTCCATGTTTGTTTCGACGTAGATAGCGAGAGATAAAGCAAAGGGCATATCATTTGTAAAGTCTGTATCTATTTGCAGCCACGTCTGGAAATAAAATGGAAAGGAAGAATAGCTTTCTCAGCTCGAGCTGAATAGGATGTTCCATATGATAATGAATTCCTAGGAACTGTTGAGTTGAGTGATGTTTTGTGTGGAGATAATGCGTTATCCCTTGCTTCGGGACCGCGGGCGCGGCGTGTAATGAGTGCCATCATTTACAGCTGCACTACTCGCGAGACACGCTAAGTAGTGCAGCTGTAAATGATGGCACTCATTACGATGGCGCTTGCGATCCGTTCGCCCCATAGAACCAAGTACCTCATCGCAAACGCATTCTACATTCCCGTGTCCCATATTAATCCTATATTTTCTCTGTAGTTTTAAACGGTTTGTCGAATCAATGTGGGAACAGTTGGGATAAAAATATTCAATTTCGAGCATACTAATATTAGTAATAGCTATATGTAGATATTATAAGTACGTAAGAGGAAGAAGATTGTGTAACCTTAATATAGTAATTACAAGCCACTCAATGAAAAAAAAATTAAACGAATTACTTTGTCACGAGCTCACGAGTAGTTAATGTTTTATGGATATCATTATTAATAAGAGAGTCATAACATTTTCCTAAGTACACATAAAGTTTATATCGTCCATAAGTAAAAAACGACTTGTAATTTATAAACTGTTACAAATTAATGGTATACTTTAATAAGCAGTCCACTTGCCGCTTTTAATATTAGTGTAGGTACACTCATCGACAAAAAATATGCCTTCTGCTGAGTTTGTTGCGGCGCTTCTTCTCAAGCAATGGGTCTTGGAAGCGCTGGTAAATTCATTTCTGTTAAATTCATATAAAATTGACGTGTACGTTTACACGTCAATTTTATATGAAATGCCCAGATGTAGCCTATTTGCTGAATAAGTAAAAATTTTGATTATGATTTTGATGTGATGACGTTGAAAATGCGAATGTTACAAATATATTGTGTAAGTTGGAAACGAATGTGTCTAAATTCCAAGGAACGTGGATTGGTATCGTTAGTTTGTTGGTAAATATTTCCGAGAATATTTCAGTAGAAACGAAACTGGTGCAAACTTAATATGTTCATTCTATTAGTTTATACATTTTTATCTAAAAGTTACTAAACTTTGACATCCAGTCTCCACATTTCCCTAGGGGAGGAGGGAAATGTGGAGACTGGCCGAGTACAATCGGTTAGTTGACACATTCTCTTCCAAAAATAGGTAATTTTAAGCGTAGAATTGTGTAGCTTTTATTATTTAGTGAGTCTTTTGATGGACATTGTAATAAACGCATCTCTCAAAATATAATATTAATTCAACTTAAAATCTATTATTCCTTAGTTAGACAGTATTAGGGCAGTGATAGGGCCAGTCTTCAAGATTTACATATTTTAATAAGCTAGGCATCGTCTTCGTGTCTTCGGATTCCACCGCTGATCTCCGTGCCTGCAGCATCTACCTGAGCTAACATCAACCCGATAATTTAAATTGAACTTTCTCCTTATACCGTGCACAATATAGGTAATTGTCAGAGTTGTAAAGTTAGTTATTACAGGTTAGCACAAAGCGGTACCTACTTAAGATAAGGCTAGTTGTTTCTACGTCCGAGCCCGTATTCGCTTAGGGGCCTGTCGGACTTGAAAAATTACTACTCTCGTAAATATTTCGTTGAAATGCAATATTTGACAATAAATACGGACGACTACATTTCATTAAAAATTTAAAAATATTTACATTTTTATCCACTAGATCATTGCCTAGACGTTAAAAAGATCATGCACGTTTATTATTTTTTAATAAAACGCGACGGTCTTATTTTATGGACGGAAGGAATCTCCTTTAGTAGATACCGATACGTCGTGATATCGAGCGAGAGCGTCATAAAAATTGACACTGACAAGCCAAAGTACTCGTATTACCGTATAAGGCATTAATTTTACGATCGCGACGAGTAATTTACTTTCTCGGAATGGTGCAAGAAGTATGAAGGGCAATAAAGTGTTAACGGTGTCCCGATACTAGATCATGCCAGCCCGCAATATACTAGCGCTCTCCGATTTACTCAACATTTTTATGCGTCCACTAATTTTTCCTCCTCACAAGTTTTTTTTTTCCAATAGATTGCTTTAAGACTAACAATTTATACACATTTTTCTCAATCTTCGGCTCTAATAGTTTAGCACTAGTAGGTAACAATGTTCTAACTCTTCTACTGTTTAGAATTTGTGAGGGAGAAACATCCAGTGTTGATAAAGGTGTGTTATTATAATTTAAAATGTAATCTCTGTAATCCACTCTATCCTCCAAAGCCTTTTTTAAAATCATTTTACTTATGTGTACTGCTTTTTCAGCCATCCCATTGCTTCTAGGATAGTGTGGACTGCTTGTGATCAACCTTATATCTTTACTCTTATAATAATTTTGACATTCATATGAATTAAACGGGTTGTTATCTGCAATGATTTCTTCTGGATAACCAAATCTTGTGAAAACTTCTTGAAAGGCATTAGTCACAGAGGCAGATGACTTATCCTTGATCGGTAAAATTTCTAACCAGTGAGACAAATAATCAACAATTACTAGGTAATACTTGCCGCCAAATTCAAGTATATCAGTGCCAACTTTAGCATATCTATGAGTAGGTATTTTATGTGGTATTAAATTTTCATGTGAATTTGCAGATCTAAATTTTTCACAAGTACGACATTTCATTACAAAATCTTTAATGTCTTTGGACATTCCAGGCCAATAAAATAACTGTCTTGCCTTTTTCACACATTTACAAATTCCCGCATGACTGTCATGGTTAAGAGACCTTGTGATGACGTAAAAAGTAAATTGTGCAAACTGGTTGTTAAATTCGCCCGCTTTGCTAACGCTCGGCTGGTCTAGCGGTCTGCGAGGTGGAACCTGATTCTGTGGCACCGAGTTCGAGTCCCGCTCGTGGGTAATGACTTTTTCCGTTTATTATTAACATTTTATTCGTAGAAGATTTTAAGACGGTTGAGTCGAGTACTTTACAAATTGGTAAATTGAAATAGCGGACGGTAGGTGAGATTCGTGACGGCTCATTCGTCGCTAAAGATCGTCTTTGTGAGCACGAATATTGAGAAATGTAATTGACGAGTGGACATTGGAATTACAGAAATAATTTACACCGTTAAATGTGAAATCTTGAGTATTCTAGACATTGAAATACCGTAATTAAATTTTATATTTTGTGTGTGTGACCTAGGAATAATAGGGGTAAGTTTAGAACAATAAGATGTGGAAATAGCTAAGGGCAATCTTTAAGTCAAGTAATGTAATGCAACCAATGTTTATATTTTAGCCTAAAGATACGCCCTAAAGGTCACGGCATCAAGTTTCCGTACTTCCCATTCTGCGTAGGAGTTTTGCAGAGCGAAGTGTACCCGTTGCTAGCCGGTGGCACTTAAGGACTGGCAGAGTTCCTGGCTCGATAGGAGCATCAAATCTCTCCTGGCGCTCAACATTCTTTTATTTTATTACTTTAATATTAATTAGTTTTAGGGATCTAACAATACTTTAAGTCTTAGTGTTACTAACAACATAACTTTTTAAAATATACCGGTCATTATCAATAACAACTCAGGGTGGTTTCAATCATATCTGTCAACCCATAACAAATGGCGCCCAACGTGGGGCACCGGTGTTGAAAAAGATGTTGCAGGAGTTGTTACTGGCAGAACAGTCCGGTGAATCAGCTCGGGAGAGAAAACCTTTGGGACATGTGGGTGTTGCTTTGATATCTGAACTGGCCGTATGCAAGTCGAAGTTAGATGTCTTACAGAATTATATTGTGGAAATAGAAGGTAGGCCAGATAAAGTCCTATTTAAACGTTTAGTCTCAAGAGTTTATCACGTCATTAATAGGCTCGACTTAATGTCCCCATTGAAGGAAGAGGACATAAAACTAAGGGATTTGTTAAGAGAAAAAGCGTACGATATGATAAGAAAATTAGAGGAACAGGACGACTTACGCGAGAGTGACGAATTAACATCGGAGGATAGGAAAATTTTACAGGAGACTTTAGGGGACTTGGGTATAAAAATCATCAACAAATTAGAGCTTTCAGGAACAGATTCACCACCAGATTCAGCAATCAGGGTAGGGCCTGTTAGCTTCAAAGACACAGAGAACAACGGTGGCAAGGGACCAAGAGGTTCAATTGAGTATGGTAAGGATATTTTAAAAACAATGCCCAGATTGACACGTACATCTACATTCGATGAGGATTTTTCTAGAAGGAAGCTAGTGCCTATTGTACAGTGGGGAATCAGGTTTGCTGGCGATGGAAAGTTGAGTGTAAATGCTTTCATTGAACGAGTTAGTGAACTCAAGGAAGCTAGGAACGCCACAGATTTGGACTTATGGAGATCTGCAATCGATCTTTTTGAAGGGGATGCCTTAGTGTGGTACAGAGCAAACAAGGATTATGCTACGGACTGTAACAGTAAAACTAACTCTTCCCAGTCCGTAGCATAATCCTTGTGGGATTTTATTTCGGCCAATAGTTTCTCCTGGTAAAACGGTGATTGGAAGGTCCGCTTTAACAGTAAAACTAACTCTTCCAAGCGGACCTTCCAATCACCGTTTTACCAGGAGGAACTATTGGCCGAAATAAAATCCCGCACACAAGGCCGTGACGAACCGGTGGTTATCTATGTTTCCTTCATGCAGAACATGTTTAATAGGCTGCCAGAGAAAATTACAGAAATTGAGAAAATTAATATAATTCGGAGAAACATTCAGCCATATTACCAGAGGGCAGTCTGCAGGGATCACTTTTCGTCTATTGCAGATTTAGTAAACGTCTTAAGAGTGATTGAACGAACAGAGGTAAATTGTGATAGATTCAAGGAGCCAAAAAATATTCAGAACTCGCTGGAGCCAGATTTAGCCTATAGACGCTAGAAATGAGTTTTCCTAGTTATGAGACCGATCGATTTGTATAAATAATGTAAGCAGTGCTTACATTTCTAAGCACATATCTCGTTTAAAGTATAAATAAGATAAACTTCCGGAAGATGACGATTAAGTAGGTACACATTGGAATTAAATGTCAATCAAATAATCAGCTTGCCGTTTCAATTACATAGTGAGCATCACAATAATTATGTACTGTCTGGAGCATTAACAAAGGCGTACGGTGAAAATGTAGGTATAATGTTATTAACGCTCGTGCATCTACGACCTGCTTCTACATAAAACATTAAACAAAACAACACAGTTACAATGATGAGACTGCACCTAAAGTGTATAACAACGACAAGTAATAAAGTATAGATCAACAACACACCTTTTACGGCCCGGCCTGATTGATTTTAAAAAGATAAATTGCGTGTGTCCTTTTTGAATGACAACAGGAAAACAGTTGCATGTAGGTAACTTATGTTTATGTTGATTGTTTGTCTGAAGTAAATTATTGTTCTCATGGTCTGAATGAGGTAGGTATAAAGACGAGTTTGTTTTTGTAAGGTAACGGCACCAGTGTTGGACAAAGTACTGTCAATAGAACATCCGAACTCTTGTCTTATAAGGGTTGAGATTTAATTACAGAGTACCTGGGCGACCGAGATTTGCTCGGGGGGAAATAGCTAAAAATAGCAATAGCTAGCGCAAAATAACAAGTGCAAAATATCAGAAACGGCCCTGTTTCTATAAAAGCTCGTTTAAAGTATTAGAAGCACAAATAGAAGTATTTCAAAGATTGAGGCTTGCTGTACTTGACATTGGTAAATTCATGTGGACAATTAGCTAAATAAATCATTGAATATTGAATTGAATCTTAGCGTTTAAGTGAGCCGAATGTTTATATTAAGTTGGTAGCCAAGTGCAAGCGTGCGTTCGGGTCGCGTGCAGGCCCGGCGTCTCTCAGATCCACATCAGTCCAGGAATAAATGGTATCCTACGATGCTATCGTCGGCGCCCGTACCACCGCTCACTATGAGATTAATGAACAAGATAAACCATTAAATACGACCACAGACTCTAACAGCAGCCGAACAAACTGTATACGCATTTCAGAGACAATAATTGATGAATTAAACGGATTCGACGCTATTATGAATGTTAATGATAACGGGCGATGGCCGGTAGATACTGCCCGGTAATTAGAATGAATGGTCGACGAGTCTTAGGTGAAATTGATTCCGTCTTGGGTGGAATCCACGTTAAGTAGCTTCTCACTGCCGGGTGGCTAATGTAAAGTGCTCTATGGTCACCGCCTGACTTATCTCTACCTAACTGTGAAAAGGGCACGTTTAATAATAATATTAACGTGAATTTTCGTGTGATGCTGCAAGATACTAGGAATTTCCAATTTTCATAAAGCAAAAAAACGAAACTTTGAACCTTGCGGGTCCAGTGCACGTCGCCTTTTTAAGGATTTGTCCGCCCGCCTCATCGAGGCTTCTGGTGACCAAATGGTTCGCCACTATTTCGCTCAGCGAATAAGCATCGCCATCCAGCGCGGCAATGTTGCCAGCCTTTTGGGAACCTTGCCGAGCGACATTAATCTGTGTCAATTTTTTTATTTATAAGTTATTTTTAGTTCTAGTTTTTATTTTTATTTTTATTGTTAGTATTTTAGTTTGTGCCGAAATAAATGCTGTGTCAAAAAAAAAACATAAGATGCTATATGTAAGAATTTCTTCTTCCAAATCAATTAATGTTACACACAAGTTGAGATTAATAATTTAAGAAACGAATCTTGCAGAGTCATTATTTTCCTTTTTCAGCTTCTTAGTACTTGGGCAACCGAGATCGATTTCATTCGATTAAACCCTTAAATTCCAAATTTTGTCCAAATCGTTAAATAAATAAACAGAGAAACATACAAGATTAGCGCGTTTAAAGTATGATTCTTGTAGCTTTTCGTACCTATTTGAGCTATTAACACGATGAGCTAGTTCGAGTGGCCCTAATTGTTTTAATTGAATAACGACATCTCTAGCTTTTACGCAGTGGCGGAATTGTTAATTGATTTACAGTTCCTTATTGAGGACACAGTTTTCTCATGGTTCTGTTAAAAAAAACTAAACTTTATTTCCACCACACCACAACAGCCTATTTACGGCCCACTGCTGGGCACAGGCCTCCTCTCATCATGAGAGGGGTAAGTTTATTAAATTGATCGGGAAAATCGATGGATAAAGTTTATCGTGTGAGTAATTAAGGCGATGTCGCACCGTAAGCCGTTAATCTTGCAGATCGCAATCGAAGATGATCGCGTGTTCGCTCGCGCTGCGCCGGCGCCGCGCGCTCTACTCGCCAAAACATTAATAATTGTACCCTTCCATGTCATATTGCACGACATAACACCTAATGGAAGTTTCTTGTTGAATTGTTTTGACCAATTACTCAAAAAAATATGTTAATACCGCATGGGTAGCGCCGTAAAAGTTCATCCGTGATACAGGTCTAAATACGGGACAGAGGGACAGATTTATTTATTTAATCGTATGGCTAAATCTAAATACGGGACAGAGGGACAGAGGGACAGAGGGACAGATTTATTTATATAATCGTATGGCTAAATCTAAATACGGGACAGAGGGACAGAGGGAATCGTATGGCTAGTCCCATTTAGCCATACGATTAAATAAATAAATCTGTCCCTCTGTCCCTCTGTCCCGTATTTAGATTTAGCCATACGATTAAATAAATAAATCTGTCCCTCTGTCCCGTATTTAGATTTAGCCATACGATTAAATAAATAAATCTGTCCCTCTGTCCCGTATTTAGATTTAGCCATACGATTAAATAAATAAATCTGTCCCTCTGTCCCGTAATTTAGGTGCGATTGTGTAAATATACGTGTGAACTGGTTTACGCTTTTAACTTAACCACCTCCGACACCACTACCCCAAAAGGCTGGCAACATTGCCGCGCTGGATGGCAATGCTTATTCGCTGAGCGAAGTAGTGGCCAGCCCTTTGGTCACCAGAGGCCTCGATGAGGCGGGCGGACAAATCCTTAAAAAGGCGACGTGCGCTGGGCCCCCAAGGCCCTAAAGTTTCGACCCCAAAAGCCACAAACATGTAACTGCTAAAGAGTTTAATTTAGTTCTGAATATTGCTCTTTTTAAGGAATAAAACGAAAATTCAAAATTCTCACAGTACCGATAACATTCCATAGATTTTCAAATATTGGACCCGACGCCTGGTGCCGTCATGTGGAGGAAAAAATAAATAAACTGCCAACCAAGCGACTTGTGTGGGACGATCTAAAGCTGTCAATGCTCTAAAATCGACTTAGAATTTTGTAATTTTTACTCTAGTGTTTTTCTTTTTCTTTTTTAAATCTATAGCTTCTCGCCGTGACTTCGTCCGTGTGGAACTTTTCGAATCCCGTTTTAACCCTCTCAGGGGTGGAATTTCCAAAAGTATTTTGTGTGCCAAATATTATTCCGATCCGTCCAGTATTTTGAGCTGTGCGTTGATAGATCAGTCAGTCAGCAGTGAGTTTTATTAACTTGTATATTTAATAATAATAATAATATCATTTATTTCGACCAACTTTGGGACATATTGTATTAGTAAAAAAGTAATGATTTATCCTAGTGTTAGTACTAAATTGAATTAAATTATAAACACAAGAAACATACAACAATTATCTAATCTTTTTTCAGTACATGAATCATTCCCAAATGATTCATGTACTGACAATCGAACCTATCAGCAAACATTCTCAGGATGCCATTGCAGCAGAGCAGCCCCCCCGAATCCTTTGCACCAGGGACGTGCACCGCTTGCGCATCATGATATAAAAGCAGTCGAACCGAGGAAGCCCCATCAGCACCCTGAAAGCGTTGTTATACTTAACGCGAAGGGCATTGTACTGTTTTTGCGTATAATAAACCCACAGACTGCTAGTGTAGAATGTAGTGCAGAAAGCTCTGAAGAGAGTTAGCTTCAAATCTGTGTGCCACCATGTTCGCTCTGACAGACAACGCCCTTCGCTCCCTCTCAATGTCCGCGTCGTCCTTCATGTCAGACGTTACAATGTGACCGAGATACTTGAACCGCTCAACCTGGCCCATCGGCGTGCCGTACAGACGGATAGGTGGTACAGGCGGCAGGTCTTCGCCTCTAACCCGAAAAACCATACACTCACTCTTTTTCGCATTATAAACTAGACCGTGGTTAAGTGCATAATTCTCACAGATCTTTATGAGTCTTAATGTTATCATTAAGACTCATAAAGATCTGTGAGAATTATGCGGTTCTCCGCTATGTACTTATGGAGAACCGTTTTGTAAGTTCCCAACTTTGTCATTGTATCGAAACTACGTTTACTAATGCATTTCTGTTGTAATTTCGCTTTTGATGCTTTGATTACTTACAAAGTATGTATATAGTTATCTCGAATAAACGCCTAAATTGAACTAAGATTTAGATTACCCAATTCCAATGCCCCTAAAACGTCGACCACAGATTAATATCACCTCAATACTGATTCCGCCGAGAGATAATCGAGGATAAAGCATAGGTCGTCATCAAGCCGTTCCGGATAAACTGCCGGATAAGCCAATCTACCCGGCGATTCGATGTTGCCAACCCTGCGATTACGTGTCGGAGTCTGTCTCGCTTCAGTGCGTGCGTTGGAGCGAGACGACACGATGCGAGCGGTGACAGTGTGGCTGTGTGATGTCGATTTATGAGCAGGGCTGTCTATAAGGTTAGTGTTGGGAGGTCGTTAATTTCAAATTGCTTGGTGCCACTGCTAACGAGCTAGTTTTATTTTGCGAAAAAAAATACTATGTAGTGTAAATGACAGGTTATACGTTACGAATTAACACACCCTTCAATTTTGTTTAGTAATGTCTAGGCCATATCGAGAGCTGCGTCTCTTCCAGACCCGTTACTTGAAAGGTCTTAAAGATTTGTAGTCTCCAATGATCCAAAGAAAAAATATATCTAATCAATAATAAATATCATATTGCAGATGGCTTTCATTGTCAATAACATATACATTTCAAGACATGTCGACAGCCACAAAATTTAAATAAGTGGTTAACTAATAAAATTACACTTAGGTAGTCATAAATTAATGAACATTAACCGCTTGTACTTCAATAAAAACATGTTGAGATCTGTCAAAATGAGTGACTTAGTAGGTAATCCACGCAATGATAATTTTGAAATGTCCTCGAAGGTATGAACATACCGTACCCCACACACTACACCCTTTCACGAGCATGACGCGTATCTCAGCATCAGTGTTCTACAGATCGCTGCAAAAGTGCAAAAACCTATACTGCGGTATCGAGTAGCCCCGCGCTTCACAGTGGGCTCACGCCCTCGATAGCCAACGAACGGCCGTGAGTGCCGCTACGTGACTCTGCCCTGATGAATATTTTACAACGAGCCTTTTGTTTTTTAGCCAAAAAAATAGATTTCTGTGTCGCCATGATGGGGCGCACGTGACGTGTGTTCTGCTACTGGTTGAATTAAAGCGATACGGTGTGAATAGCAATCGAATTTTCGACAATGGTGTCAAAACAATTCAAGGCGAACCCAGCTTTGTTACTTAGCATTTGTATTATTTTATCACCCCCCCCCTATATAAGACGTGGTGGCCTAGTGGTTCGACCTACCGCCTCTCATGCAGAGGGTCGGGGGCTCGATTCCGGCTCGCACCTCTAAGTTTACTTATGTGCGAAATTCAATTTGAATTTCCCATTGAACTTTCCGGTGAAGCAAAACATTGTGAGGAAACCTGCACTGAAGATGTATGTAAAGCTCCCAATCTGCACTGGGCCCGCGTGGCGACTATAGCCCAACCCTCTCGTGATGAGAGGAGGCCTATGCCCAGCAGTGGGACGAAATAGGCTGAAGTAGTATCACCCCTATAAGAAGGTATCTCAATGAAGGCATGGTAGCCAGATGTAGTAGAGGTTGAACAGTTACAAAAAAAATCGCATGCACCCTGCCAATACACAATTACATCTCAATAATGTCTAGGCCCGTCCGCCTTTGAGCAAGAGACTACTACTACTACTACAGCCTATTTACGTCCCACTGCTGGGCACAGGCCTCCTCTCACCACGAGAGGGTTCGTGCCATAGTCCCCACGCGGCAAGCAAAAGCAAGCAAGCGGTAAGCTCTGAGCAAGAGACGTATGCAAGCAATTCTAGCCCCCTAGGTAGCATACCGCCAGTACAAAGTGACTAAACGTCTCAATTTTTTTTATATCATCGGGTCTTATTTCATCATCATCTTCAACATCATAATTTCAGCCGAAAGACGTCCACTGCTGGACTCCCTCCTCCAAGGCTCGCCATTCAGACCAGTCATGTACTACTTGCTTCCAGCGGTTTCTCGAATTTCACGAGGTCGTCGCTCCATCTTGTTGGAGGCCTATTGACAGCTCGTCTCCCGGTTCGCGGACGCCACTCTAGAACTTTCCGGTCCCATGCTACGGCATGCTACCTTGCGGCGGCTAATATGCTCGGGGTTTCTCTGCGTGATAGAATGAGAAATTAGGATATCCGCAATAGAACTAGGGTCACCGACATAGCCCGAAGAATTGCGAGCTTGATGGGACCTATTTGTTGCAATCTAATTCTGTGTGTATCAATATACTTTTTGGTGTGCATTTTTCATGTATACGTATTTATTGTAACCCAAAAGTTACAATGTTTATCTCAGTAACTCTAGATTCCTTTCAAGTTGCATTACTGCAAGTCAGGAGTTGCAATATCTTTGAGTAATGCCTGCTTGATCCGGGCCAGCGATTGGTATCCCCTGGAGACCGTTGCGGGCCGCAGTTTAATTGCACTGCGTCGCCGCAACACCGTCGCGTTGATCCTTGCTTGCAAATCTGGGAATATCGAAAGTCGTGGTAGGAATAGTAAGCAACAACGCTACGAGGACTAGAAGCCACTGTACACTATTCTGTGACTTTAGACGTAAGTTTTTTATGGCATTTCTTTTCCGTACCCAAAGAGTAAAACGGGACCCTATTACTGAGACTCCGCTGTATGTCCGTCTGTCTGTTCGTCTGTCACCAGGCTGTATCTCATGGACCGTGATAGTTTGAAAATTAAAAATTTGACAGATGATGTGTTTCTGTTGCCGCTATAACAACAAATACTAAAAACACAGAATAAAATAAGTGAATATGAGGCAGCGCCATGCAACAAACGTGCATTTTTGTCGACTTATGAAATTAATAAAACACCAATGATTATAGATTAGAGTTAGAGATAATTGTTAGAGTCACGTGTCCCCAGCTAAATGGTGGTATTTGGATGGCTGAAAAAAATCACGGTTGTAGCATATATAACGTAATTGAAAGGAAAACTATCACAGCTAAGTAGGTTGTACAAACTTACGAGTATTAATAGTCGACCAACTTATGAAATGATTAAAATACCAATGATTTTTCTCGAGCGGCAGGGGCGTCGGGCGGGCACGTCATACCACAGGCTAGCTAAGATGCTAAATAAGTCTTAGAAAGGTACTGTGGGCATCGTCAACTTCGGAACCATATACTTTGCGCGTGGCCCGACACGCACTTGGCCGGTTTTTTTTTATTGAGATGAAATTCTGCCTTTTTATGTCGCTAATATACTTAGGCAAACGAGCGCACAGCCCACCTGATGGTCAGTGGTCACTGCAGCCCATGGACACCGAAATCCTTTGATCCGCCATTGAGAAACCATAAGATCTCGAATGCGTTGCCTACCCTGAGGCCTAAGGTGGTATGCCTCTGTGCCAGAAATTTCACCGGCCTAAAAAAAACATTCCCTACTAATAAACTTTGCTCTTAAAACTCATTGCCCATTTACGACACGTAACGCCCTATTTAACGTTAACTCCAAATTGAAAGCGTACTGTGCGAAGTACCGCTTACATCCAATTTTGCCCAGCGGCCAATAAACAAAGTTGACGGCCCTAAACAAATTTAATATAGGATTGAAATCAAAATGCGTGATGTTGTGTGTTCGCCAATATTTGGAAGCCGGCCGGTCACCTTTGCGGTTGGTCTGGCGATTTGGAGGGGCAACAATTACGCTACTTTAAATGGGTTACTTTTTTATATAAATAATTGATAGAATTGATAAGAATTTAGTAAGCATTGATTGTTAATCTTTACTCAACTGCGCCAGAAGGAGGGTTATGTTTTTCGAGTGTATATATGTACGTATGTATGTATATTTATTTGGCACGCTGTGTAGCCTAAATGGCTTGATGGATTTTAATCGCGAGTGACACTGGGTATAAATATCGAAAAGCAGAAAACAAAATGGATGACTTTTGGAGGCATTGTAAACGTTTCTAAATATATTTTTTTTGTCAAAGCCCATGGAGTGGGGTATCAAAATGAAGGGTTAAATGGATTACAAAAGTATACATAATAATATATGTGAAATCAAAAGTTTGTTTGCAGTCTGGTTTTATATTTTTGCAAAAATCGAGTTATTTAAGTAACAATTTATACTTCATCGTAATAAACCAAAACGCGGTCGTCATTTATATCTATGGATCAACATAAATAAAGTGCGTAGTAGGATTGACTATTTATATATTTTTTATTATTACTTTTTGAATATACCTAATTTGCTGTTCCACCTCAGCCTTTTTCTTTTGCACTGCGGTGAAGAGCCTTTAATCACGACATGGTTTAGGTTGTAGGTTCTACACGAACTTAAAAGTGCCGAATTAGGCCTTCACACAAATCTTTTTTTCGTCCGTTCTCACGTAAAACTTTAAAATCACAAAGCAACATACGGGTACAAGTAAAAAAAAAGCGAAATTTCACATTTCATAACGAATTGATATATCCCGTCGTACCTAACTAACTACAGAACTATTAATCTGTGAAAATAAATGTTAAGAGATTAGAGTTAATCTTAGAAATTATTTAGCTTCTAATATTAGCTCAAAGTTATATGGCATTATATACGCTGGCTCAGTAAAGGCCTCTTCATTCTAACACCACTATACCCTATCCTGAGCCAGCCTCATCCACCGCTATCCTGCCAACTCATAGATACGAGTATAATAACATAAATATTATCATCCCCCGTACCTATAGGAAAGGTCGTTAACGATTTTTCCCATAGCTCTGAGTACGCAATGCCTCGGTCGCACGTCGCATGTTGATGTGTGGTATGATGAATGAACGGTTGGTATGCGTCGTGACAGCGACTGTTTGGCGGTAAATTGCTGGACCTGGGATAAGATGGAATCGTGATATCTTTTGTTGGGATCATAAAATATATATTTTTTTTTTTTGGTTGCTAATGCATTTTTATTTCGCAAATCATGTATGTATGCTTGAATCTGGATGTAGGTATTATATATTATATACTAGCTTTAAATCTGAAACATCGTATAGAATAAACAGCCATTCCATATTATTAAATAGGTAATTTACATTCTTGATATTAAATGTATCAAAAATCAATACGAAAAGCCTCAGTTAGATTGGTACGGGGATCGCGTACTGTGCAATTTTTCAAACACCCGGTGAACTTCGTATCACCCGTAGGCGATTTTTTTTTAACTGTTCCCTTAGATTTCTTCCGTTTGATTTCTAACCTTCTCAGAATCAAGGGGAATAAAACAAAAAAAAACAATCAGCCAAATCGGTCCAGCAGTTCTCGAGCCTTAGCCAGACTAACACACGGCATTTCATTTTTAAATACATTAGATTTTAATGAAAGTAGTGTGTGCAAGACTTATATCAAGATAATATCTACATTGAGAACTATTTCAACTAAATACAACCATTATCATTTAGCCGTTTTAACCACTAATTAATTTATAAAATCGCCGACGACCCACATTTCAGTTGATTAGATTTTAATCCCTATAGTTTGTGTGGTCTAATTTAGTCTATGTAGCGGTATTTTCAACTACGACTTATGCAATTATTTTTAAATTGGAAATAAAAAAGTATACTATACTTTAAATGCGCTAATCGTGTGTTTCTATGTATATTTATTTCTTTATTTATTTATCCAAGCGATCTCAGAAACGGCTCTTATGATTTTGACTAAATTTGGAATATAGAGGCAACAAAGCTCTGCCGCCCAGGTCCTTTATATTTTTATATAAAGGACCACATTGGCATTTGCCTCAGCTTACGGCAAGTGTCAATGTGGTTAAGTTGTTACATATGTACTTAACTTAGTCCATAACTGTTCTCTCTGGAATTGTTATCACTTCTCCTTTCAATTGGATTTAACTTTGCTTTTTAATTCTACTTGAATTCTATTTCTTGGATTGTCTACGAGGGAATTCGATACCTCGATTCTCATTTGCCAAACACATTCAAGGGATAACCACGACCCTCAACAGTAGGTACTCGAACATTTTCCGCCATAACACGGGATTTTTTCAGGTTTCCTATGAAAAAAAAAATATTTCGATAAATAATTTCACTAACGGCATGTTTTTCACTCATCATTTCAACCGATACACGTCCACTGCTGGACATAGGCCTCCCCAAACTGCCTATATTTCACTCGATTAGCGATAAAACCGCCTGCTGTATACCGAACAACATGTTTTCCTGAAATATTTGTTCTGACCTTTTTTTTTCTATTGTTCAATAAAGAGCATTCTTATTGTATTGTATTGTGTTTGGAAATATATTTATCCTAAAAATAAAAAGTCTGTAAGTAGAATGTCACGTAACGGTTAATTATATGTTCAGTTTTGACTTGATAAATATTAGTCGGATTTCCATTAAAATTGGTATTAGGAAAGATAGCCGAGTAAAAATATAGCAATGTAGCTGCGGACAAACACGTACTTTCCGCGGGATCGATCTAACCGCGCCGACGAAGTCGCGGGCAGCTGCCAGTCTATACATAAATCCATATTCAATTATTTGAAATCATATTCAAGTCATGCTTAAATAAACAATTTATAACTCAATCAAATCGCTCAAACCTTTTAATAGGGTACCCTTAACGTTTAGAATCAATTATCCGTGAGGGTACGGATCGGTTGGTTTAGACAAAAACAGTACTTTCCGATTAATTGAAAACTATATCACCGTTCACAAACTAATCAGGTTTAACTACACTCAACAGCACTGAAAACGGGTCACTTTGTATAGGATTTTCCGTTCAAAGTGACCCGTTTTCATTGCTGTTGAGTGTATATTACATTTGGGATCGTCTATAGTTTCCAAACATGTGTACGATGGGACGTAAGTCTCACTGTAGTCTTTGAAATTGATGCCAAAATCCTACACATGCTAACAAATTTCGAGGAGTTCCTTCATTTTTTCGGTTTCTAATTGACGAAATTATGCGTGGTCATAGTTCATACATAAAAAAATACGCGTCGACTTAAGAACCTCCTTCTTTCTTTTCGTCGGTTGAAAACCTTAAGGCTAAAATGATATCTCTATCGGATATACAAATACATATCGCGGGTCTTAGAATGGATTTAAATATGTATTATCAACGTATTCGGTTACTATAAATTAAAGTGTTAGTAAATACATATTCTAACATTTTATTTACAATTTAGGCATTACATAAATTGTTACTTAAGTACATAAATAAAAACGATTCTCATCAGCAACACTCATGAAGTGCGTCCCGTTTTACAAAACTCCTAACAAAAAGCGTCTGAAAAGGCCATGATCACCGCATTACTAGAGATTGGTAGGCATTTTCATAATGAGACGAACAGCTTGAGAACGCCTGCTGCGAATTTCCAACTCGGTGAAAATGAGATCTGCTTAGATTTTTAAGGATAATGAATGCGAGATTTTTTCGGGGGGGTTGATTGAGCGTGTTTTTTGAATAACTCTGTGAGGATTTTCTGTTTGCAATAACTAATTTTAGCAGGCGTTGCTTTACGAGAGACTCGTAGAAGTAGGTTTGCGTAAAAAGGCTTTTTCACCTCACTGGCTCGAAAGTGGTCGTTTTGCAGCTTGATATCCGAGCGCAAAAGTTGTTTTTATCCGCTAGCGTGGAAAGTGTTTTTGAAATTCGAACGACGCATGACGCCACTGTCACAATAAAAAAACAACGATACGTTCTGAAACGCAATTCGTCGTGAGAGTTTTATTAAAATAAAGGTTCAATTTACTTAATATCATCATTAATAAAATTATATTAATAATACACCGTTTCAGATGTATTTCATTATTTCACTATGTTTTATCACAAAAATACTTAAATATGTGTATATTTTAACTGTATTCAATGAATAATTGAATCTTGAAGTACGAGAAAGAGTGATTTGGAACGCAACCTCCGGAAAAAAAAACATTAAAAAAAAATAAAAAAAAAGTTTTAGATTGCTGGTTTTGTAATTTAGAATACCTATACGAAGTAATAAAGAAAATATGAGCGATTCTAGCGATGACGATACGAATTTAACTCCTCCTCTTCTTCCCGAAAAATCGTGCGTGAGGTGAAAAATTTTGTGTTGCGCTCAGCAGCAAAGTCGTTTGTGGTCTCGTGCCTTGAAACCCTCGTTACACTCAGGATTCTATATTTGAACCACTCGCTTCGCTCGTGGTTCAACCCTAGAATCCTTCGTTCACTCGGGTCTCAATCACGCACTCACAGCAAACAACAACTTTGCAGCCTTGCATAACAAATAACTATTGTTTGGGTACATTCAATAATAAATTTACTTTTTCTGACGGACAATATGCACTGTAAGGGAAATCATCTCTTCGTGCTCGTTGTCACACTTCACAAGGAATGCCAAATATCCGCTTTTTTCGAGCAGTAGTTTCGGCTATTTTATTGTTTGTCAGTTACTTAGTCACTCAATCAGTATCTAGCTTCTGCTTTCGACTACACCAACGTGGAATTCGGTTATCGCGTTCCCACCTGAACGGCATGTATTACAGGGATAAAAGGTAGCCTATGTCCTTTCCCGAGTGTCCAACCTAACCTCCATGCGAAATTTCATCTATTTCAGTCCGGCGTTATAAGCGTGAAGATGTTACACAGACAGGCAGACAGATAGAGTTACTTACGGTGCTTTCGCTTATATTATTAGAATGGACATGTACTATCCCTTCAATGTAATTTTAGTACGTACCTATATGTATATTTTATACATGTAATGCTAATGTAAATTTTGTAAATATGTGGAAATTTTGAAAAAAGGCCTTCAGCTTGAGTTTGCTGCGGCGCTTCTTCTTAAGCAATGGGTCTAGGAAGCGCTGGTAAATTCTTTTTCTGACGTGTAAAAGTGCCCCCATGTGGCCAATTAGCTGCATAAATGATTGAATTTGAATTTGAATATGGATTATAATTTTGTTTGTACTGGGTTTGCCGCAGATAATACCACGACGCATTTCTGTTATCTACTAGGTACACCTACATATTATACATATTCTGCTGCGGTCAAACATAGTTACGCTACAAGACCACAATGTTCAAGGCACGCCTACATTTACATGACTTGAGTGTACTAAGTAATTAGACATGTCTATATTGGACATAGTTAACAGCTAGTTGGTATTCGGTATAGATTAAGGCGAATAATGCACAAGCCTAAACAGAAAATGATTCAGATTTTTGGCATCCATACCAATATTGAAAATGCGAAACTAACTTTGTCTGTCTGTCTATTACCTCTTCACGCTTTAACCTCTGTGCCGATTATCCGTCTGTTTGTCCGTCTATAACAATAAAAAAAAAAGATTAGGGTGAAATTTGGTATGGAGATAGTTGGAGACGGCTAGTATTAAAAAAAACTAACTGAGAGGTGCGATTTGATATATACATCGATACTTCAAACCACTAGGTTATAGCACGACACAACTTAGAAGGCGCATGGCGAAGCACTTAAGCCGTTGACGCAGAGTCTATTATTGCTTAATCCACGCGCCTTCTAAGTTGTGCAAACCTGTACCCACTAGATCCTACAACGATTAAAAAAATAGTAGGATGTGGTTAAATACTTCTAGTCATATGAGTACACTAGCTTTTTCCGGCAACTTTGTATGCGTAGAAATATTAAAATGTTTTTTTTCGTTCCCGTGGGAATTTCGGGAAATTCTCTCTTAGTGCTCCTACGTTCCCTAAGGAACCTGCAACTGCATGCCAAATTTCAGCTCTAAGACCAGTAGTTTCGGCTCTGCGTTAATCGATCAGTCAGTGAGTCAGTCAGTTTCTTGTTTTATATATATAGATGATTAATAAGATGACTAATTTCCCAATGTTAGCCCGTTATACGTTTTATAATGTCCTAAACAAATGATGCGATTCAGGATCCGGAAACACCTGCCCAGTATTAGTAAGCCTATTAAACTACAGTTTGCACAAGCCGAGTATTTGCTTCCCTCGGTCAATACCTGCCGCGAAGCCGAAGCATTTGCATATTTGATTGAATGCACTCCCGGATTGTTGTTGAGGTCATTTTCAAAACGCATGCATTTCGTGCAAACGCACGCATGCGTCGCGTGTTCTCACCAAATGGCCCCAACGGAAGACCAGCGCTGGCATTTAAGAGGGTTTACTCCTAAAGCTGGCAACGTCGCAAATAGTTGTCAAATATATCGCTGTTTTCATTAATTTCTGAGTATTGCTGAATGAAAACATGAATTATCGCTCTATGGTTTAATAAAACATTAAGTATGGTATGGATTGCAACAATTATCATAGGAACACGAAATTTTTAGGATTATGGAAGTACTATCTTTTGAAAACTTTCCATCGCGCTTTTCTATGCATTTTAATGTAATCTTATCATTTGAATGCCTAATCAACAAATATAAAACGAGACGCGTCATTCAACCATAGAATGATAACTTCTATTTTAATTCAGTAATATTGAGAAAATAATAAAAACGGCGAAATATTTGACAGCTATATGCGACGTTGCTAACTTTCGGGATAAACCCTCTTAATACTAGCACAAGCTGAGTTGGGACCATTTCGTGACAGGACACAACACTTTTTCTTTTGTTCTGTATAAATGTTGCTCCTTTTGTTTTTTGTGTGTGTGTTGTGTAAAGTCATGAATAAATGTTTTTTTTCTCTTTCTCTCTCTTTCACATTTTCCATGGCGCGACCAAGAGACTTTCCAGATTGGAGATGTATTTTTCCCGTGGTGTGGTTGGAACAATGGGTTAACCCTAATTCGAAGTCAGTCCAGATCGCTAACACTATCTTAGCTGCTGCTCCACCATTCAAATTTAAAAAAATCAAAATAGTGTAGTATACGATGGGATCCTATGTGATCCACCGATACTAACTTACTTGCAGGGGTGGGTTCTTTAGGTGCCAGAAGGTTGATATGGTGCTTACTAAATAAAACCAACAGTACGAGCAACACTGTAATGTACACCACAAACAAATCAAGAGCATGAAACTAGGCACACGCGAATATAGTAAGTCCACAAGGAGACGAGCGGGATGATCGAGCACAGGGGCTGGAGCTGGAGGTGCAGGTATCTTCATGCACCATACGAACAAAGCAGGGGGGACGTAGCCACGACGGAACTGCCACCGGTACCAAGACGTGCTGGCGTAATACTTTCGCCCCGACACTCACGAGGCGACGAACTTGTCGGCGTTCCAACCAAAACTTCGTAGGGCTCCACAGGGCTTCAAATAGAGCGTCCTTCGAGCGTCGGCGTCTCCACGTCACGACGCGTTGGCTCCCCTCTCCTGACTGTCTCTGCATTGGCGCGCGTTTATTATCGCGTCTCTCGCTTTCTCTTTCTCGCCCGTTACTTTTCGTCTCGCGTCTCGCTCCCGCGTTTGAGCAGGTCGGCGTCCATGCCAACTCGTGCACCGAACTGTTGCTGGAGTCGATAGTGTCCCGATGGAGAAATAGATGGCGCCACATACACTACAATAGTGAATCAACAAAAAAAATACATAATTCATATTGAGATCGGTTCATAAAATTTCACAAAAATCGGTTGAGAAATGCGACCTATAGAGGAAAACTACGAACATCCGGACATACAAAGGAATTTTTGCCCAAGTTGAAAAACAGGCGCTCTGCTCGCTCGGTGAAAAGAACTTGCTTTTACTTATTTAATTACTTTTTTCAATTTAGTACAATTAAGTAAGTATGCCTGCATGACTTTTGAGATGCCTTACAATCATCATAATATGTTCATACTCGTACTTGAAATTTATAAAAATATGCAATAACCAGAAATCAGAAATATTTATTAGCGTAAACAGTATTAAATACATGCAAATATATAATGTACACAATTAGTATTATATCACTACAATTATAATTATATTAGATTATACATTACATTTTATATTACATAAATCATTCAAAAGCTACAGAAAACAGATATTATTACCAATATTAAATGTCATTTGTCTTAATCTAATGCGCCTGCGAAATATTCATTACTACTACTACTACACCCTATTTGCGTCCCACTGCTGGGCACAGGCCTCCTCTCATCACGAGAGGGTTTGGGCTATAGTCCCCACGCTGGCCCAGTGCGGATTGGGGACTTCACACACATCTTTGAATTACTTCGCAGTGGCGTGCAGGTTTCCTCACGATGTTTTCCTTCACCGAAAAGCAAAGAAATATTCATTAACAGAGTAAAATAGGTACTTCTTATCTTTTTATTCTCACACAGCTAAAGTTCTCTTTAACTCGATTACAGGTTGTAACCTATTTTAGCACTTATATTAGTTTATTTAGGTAGCAACGAGAGGCGAAAAACGCTTGGCGTGACAGTCCGCAGTTAGTGCTAATTAAGTGGATAATAAACAAAGTAGACAAAGGAGAGATAACCGAGGAAATTCGTTATGGAACCAACACATGGACTAGATAGACGGGTGAACTAACTTTATTACTTTAATAACTCTGTACGGACAATGACATTAATAAAAACATTTAATCTTTTGATATGTTTCTACAAAAATAAGCCGTGGTGGCCTAGTGGTTTGACCTACCGCCTCTCATGCAGAGGGTCGGGGGTCCGATTTCGGCTCGCACCCCTAAGTTTACTTACGTGCGAAATTCAACTTGAATTTACCACTGAGCTTTTCGGTGAAGGAAAACATCGTGAGGAAACCTGCACACATCTGCGAAGTAATTCAAAGATGTGTGTGAAGTCCCCAATCCGCGCTGAGCCCGCGTGGGGACTATATCCCAAACCCTCTCGTGATGAGAGAAGGCCTGTGCCCAGCAGTGGGACGCAAAATAGGCTGTAGTAGTAGGTATATCTACACTCAACAGGAATGAATTCGGGTCACTTTATATGGAAAATGCTATACAAAGTGACCCGAATTAATTGATGTTGAGTGTATATCCACTGTAAAACAAAGTAACGATTGGCGCCATACATACTTATATTAACGTAATATTATTACGGGACTTAATCGCGTAAAAACTATTTATATTTTACCTCGACGTTTCGGCCGCGATGCAACCTAGGGCGGTCGTAAAGAAATCCTCAGACCGCTAGATTATAGCCCTCGCCTCCGTCTCGGGCCTCAATTACCCGCGATCTGAGACTTTCTTTACTTGACCGCCCTAGGTGTGTAATGTACTATTACGCGATTAAGTCCCGTTGATAGTGTGTTTAATATGACTGTGTTCGCGACGACCTCGTGAAGGTTGCGGGAAACCGGTGGAAGCAAGTAGCACAGGACCGGTCTGAGTGGCGAGCCTTGGGGGAGGCCTATGTCCAGCAGTGGACATCTTTCGGCTGAAATGATGATGATGATCGCGAAAGTTTGAGACAATGTGCCATACATACTTCTATGGTGCCGTCGCCACTTTATTTTGCGGCGAATATTAGTCCGTTTCACAACCATTAAATAAGTGTATGACTTTCTTCGTTTTTATAATTGCACCTCTGTTAAAACAGTAATACAATGTAAGGAACTATGAAGTTTGGTGTTTTATTTACTTCAGTTTTTTTATAGATAAAACAAAACTACTTCCAGCTGACTACAATCAATAAGAAAACCGAAGTATGTGTGCCTAATTGCGACTTACTTTCCTGTTCCCGTCCAATCTTGTTGCTAGTGACTGTAAAAAAGAGTACATTTTGAAATAATGCCTTATGTTATTTCCAGGAATTTAATTGCTTCATTACCGTCTAACAATATTCGACGCCAGCTTCTCAAGCGTAAGCATCTCGAGTGAGGACGGTAACATGTGTAGTTCCCCTCCAATATGTGTAATTCATGTCGAAATTTGAATAAAACCTACGTTACCTACGTTTACTTAAACGGGGTTTGATGAACGAACTTCACCGTTAAACTTCGCAACACGTGCAATCTTAATTAAATGGCGATCATTATATTCGAAATTTAAATTCTAAAGTTTAAGCGGGGAGCTTTGGAATTCCATCGAGGTGTTGCTGTGTAAATGTTGTGGCATCGGAAAATTCCGTAACAAGCTCTAATATTTACCTCTTCGGTTTACGATGTTTAATTAATCAGGTGTTTTATCTTAAGCGTTACTCAACCTTCACGGTAAATGTACCGCGTTTAAGTTTATTTCTCTAAACATTGTTGCACGAACAAAATAAAAAAGTACGAAAGGCAGACTTAATGCATAATGAATGGTATCCTCTACCACTTTCTAGAATCGCAGGAAAACAAGACGAAACGCGAAATTTTACTTAAATGAGTTAAATCAAAATTTATCTATGTTTTGAGAAAACCTCTTAAATCTGCGCCGATAATGATAAACGTTAGTGACTATGCTATATGCTGAAATTAATCTCAACAAAAATTTGCACGTAATCACTATTATGTCATCAACATATTCAATCTCAAAAATTCCGATAATCCAACGTTTCTCGGAAACGCTGCGCCGACATCGGAGAACTTTTAAAAATCGGTAATTACCGATCGTTCGTCGATATAGAATTAATGGATCGAAACGTCGCGATCTCGGATAAAGTTAACGAACTTGAGAATTGATTTGAAATGTTATTTGGGAGTTTAATAAATGATTCCGCGGCGACTTGCGATCGAATGGAGTTTAAATTACTTCCCTTGGAAGTGAATGATGAATTTCAGATTTGTTTCATGTCTGTTTAAATAAATGTCGGCAAGGTACTCTTAAAGTGATTGTCTTTATAATCTACTAGCTTCTGCCCGCGACTTCGGTTATAGCGTTCCCGTGAGAATTGAGCGTTTAACTATAACAAATTACCTACTTATATACGAAAACCTTCCTCATGAAACACATGAATCCTTTAAAAAAAACCGCATCAAAATCTGTTGCGTAGTTTTAAAGATTTAATCATACATAGCGATATAGGGACAGAGAAAGCGACTGTAGTGATTTTAATATTAAGTCTGTAGAAGAAGTCGCGTCTGAAACGTGAAAATTAAAAGGAACTATCAAGTAGGGGGGCCTATATGTATAAACGTTACTGAACACAAAATAAGGATTTTTAGAAAAAAAATCTGTATGTTTGTACGTCCGGATTTAACTCGAAAACTACTGGACAACAAATAAGCTACTTTTATCCCGGAAAAATGCATAGTTCCCGCGGGAACGCTATTTCCGAATTCCACACGGACGTTTTTTATTTATTGGAGCTTCTGCCCGCGACTTCGCCCGCGTGGAATTCGATTATCGCTTCCCTGCGGGAATTATGCGTTTTTCGGAATAAATAGTAGCCTACGTCCTTTTTCGGGACTCCAGCTATCTTCATACCAAATTTCATCAAAATCGGTTCAGTAGTTTTCACGTGATGCGCGGTCAAATAAACAGATAAACAGACAACAAATTTAAAAACCGGCCAAGTGCGTGTCGGGCCACGCGCAAATTATAGGGTTCCGAAGTTGAGGATGCCCACAGTACCTTTCTAAGACTTATTAGCATCTAGCTAGCCTGTGGTATGACGTGCCCGCCCGACGCCCCTGCCGCTCGAGAAAAATCATCATTATAAGTTGGTCGACTATTACTCGTAAGTTTGTACAGCCTACTTAGCTCTGATAGTTTTCCTTTCAACTACGTTATATATGCCACTACCGTGATTTTTTTCAGCCATCCTAAAAACCACCATTTAGCTGGCAGGGGGGGGACACGTGACTCTAACAAAAAATAGCACTTTAAAGCTTAATATTTCACAAACGCATCACTTAATCAAAAAATGGTTTTAACAAACCCACAATATTTTTTTAAGACCTATTCAACGATATGCCGCACCATGGGGTACGCAAGAAAAAAAAAATACATCCCCACTTTACGAGTAGGGGAGGTACCCTATAAAAAAATATATTTCAAAATTTTATTGTACCACTTTGTCAGCGTAACTAATATGCATATTCATGCCAAATTACAGCTCTCTAGACCTAAGCATCTCCGAGCAATAGTGCGGACAGACGGACGGACGGACGGACGGACGGACGGACGGACATGGCGAAACTATAAGGGTTCCTTGTGGACTTCGGAACCCTAAAAACTACGTATTGGGATGTGTTCTGTTAGGTATCGATTCTAAGTATCCCCGGATAACTTTTTTCCGACTATCTTCCATGTACAGACTTTCGACCCTCTTTAGCTTTATTATATGTAGTAATAGTATAGATAGATAAATAATATAACGTGGAAGCCTAGCGACGCTAAGGCTAAGGCATTGTTTAGCAACCGTCTTTGAACTAACAGGTATACTGACTAATTTTATTA